>JAUTXW010004638.1:0-82828 GCA_030620095.1 Kuschelorhynchus macadamiae | reverse complement strand
GAGTTAGTAGGATTAGAATAACTTAGTAAAATTAATTATATCTTTAAAAAATGGTTCAATTTAGAATCTTTTAGTTGTCTGTTTATCCGTGTCAAATCTTGTAAGTCAATTTATAGCTACTTGTAAGTCTGCTATTAATGTACAACTTTTGGAAAATTAAAACTGAACAAATATAGTGCTTAATATGAATGTTAAAAAAAAATAAGAAAACGATACTTCAAAAAAAACTTCCTTGAATAATTTTTTCAGTTTTAATAAGGATTATTTTAATATAGCAAACTAAAAAATTGGTAGATTTCCTTTACCCGGAGCTTCCCTCGTTATGAATCTTGCCTGTTAATTCGGAATAATAAGTCACTTCAAACATTTTTATTGGGCGGCATTTTATTCCACCATATTGTATTCGTACCACTATTTAACAGTTGTCAATCTATGCTCACTTAATTTTTGTGCATAATTTAAAATAAATTGAATAAGTTGTTTATAGAATGGTTTTTTAACATCGCCATTTTGAACCGTCATGTTGAATTCGTACCACTTAATCTAACAACGAGACCTAAGTGCTTACGAGTGACGTCATCAAATTTAGGCCTATGTTATTTCAAGAGCTTCATCAGAAGGTACGGGTTATTTACAGGGACATATTTAAATGGGCATTTTTCTTTAATTTCAGCAAATAATCATCAATTTATAGGGTTTATTTTATGAGTTTTTGAATCTGTCAAATTTATTCGCTAGAGAATTAAAAGCGACTTTTAAGCGATTACTAGTTTTTTTTTGTTACACGACGAGGAATACATTAATGCACGAACTATTATGGACAAGGCACGCCAAAACAGTGTAGGACTTGGTAATGCCCCTACCCACTAAACCCCTCCGTGTTCTTACCCGACAACGTTTGCCCGGACGCAAAATTTCAAACAGATGTCGGTATGATTTTTTGCTTACTAATTGTCCTATTTTAGCTAATTATTAAATTGTCAAAGCCGAGTTATTTGTCAAAGTCGGGTAAGGTTTCAAGTCCAGGTAAGTAGTATAGGCCTGTGGTGAGTTCATATGATGAAGAATATAATAGGTTATTATTTTACATTGTCATTGGGTACAGTTTCAAGTTTGGGTAAGTAATATATGTCTATGGCGAGTCCTTATGATTAAAAATACAATAGTTTATTATTTTAACTTGTCACAATCGGGTATGGTTTCAAGCTTGGGTAAGTGGATAAGTATAAGTAAGTATATGCCTGTGCTGTGGTGAGTCTATATGATCAAGAATATAATAGGTTGTTATTTGCTAAATTCTGAAAAAGATTGTATTGATGACACTTCCTAGCAATACAAAAATGCGAAACTTGTGCTGGGTTTTAATTTGATAACTACCTATTTATTAAAAGTCTGTAGTTTCATTTTTTTATTTTTATTTAATAATTATTAAGAAATGTATTTGAAATCCTACTAAAAAAGAATTTAAATTGGTGTCTAATGACTGTGTTTTACATTCAGGAGGTTAGAAGAACTGATTTATATTAATGTCAACATAATGTCTAGATTTTAGAGATTACATAGATTGAATCTCTTTTTTCTGATTCATATAGCTGTCGAACTGAGATATGATAATGACCACCAGCTAATTACCTATATTTTCCAAAGCGCCGTTGGTCTGTTTGAAATTTGCCCAGTAATACATAATTCATATTAAGCTCAGTTAAACAGCATTCAGTAACTTCAAGAAGCCCATGAATGGTATGGTTTAAGGCAGTGTTAGTATTTGTTTGGTAAAAGGTTCCTGATATTTATCTAATAAATTTTTTCACTTTTAGGGAGTTTTTACGTTCACAATTTTCCAATATGTCAATATAATACTAATAAAGTCTGTGGTATCTTGTGATGTGTCTTTTTCCAGAAATGATGGAAATAGAGCCTTTAAACTAAGTGAATAACCATGCTTCAATAGTTCGTCTTGTTCTAGTTCGTATACGTTTTTAATCACAGAAAAGGAAGCACATTTTTTTGGCCTGTCTCAAAACCGGGATAAGAAAATGTTTGGTCAGGTTTTGAATTAAGCCAGTTGTTAAAGATACATTTCAGTAAATGAACAGTGTCAAAAAGGTAAAATAAGGGTCTTACTGGGTCAATAGGAATACTATACTGAGTTGACTAAGAGGTGAAAAATAACTTATTGTTTTACTGTTTACTGCATTATTGTCACTAACTGTACAAAATACTATGTACTCAATTTCTTCAAAATTTTCTATAATGGTCTTGATAAAAGTATATATTTCTGAATTAAGTTTAGCTTCAGGAGATTTATGAATGACTTCTGTAAGGCTTGAGCAAGGACTAGTGATCATAAATGCTACTGCAGATGATGCTAAGGTATCTTTATTATTTATATTGGAAGGGGCCTCAAGAAGGTTGTTATTTTGTTTTGTTATTTTGTTCACTGTCATATCATTATCTACCCAGGTTTCGTCTAGATACACAATATTGCGTCCTTCTTGCCTATATCGCCTTACAGTTAATAGATATTTCACCCGCCAGTGAAAAATAGTTGATCTCTCAATGATCAATTTTCGTTTATTTTGGCACTTGCCGGAAACAAAACCATTTGATCGTAAAAGCCGATTTAAGGTTTTATACCCGTACGGAAAATTTATTTTGTTCTTTACAGCACGAAGTAGGGGTTTGCAGGTCGGAACCTTCTTCAAGTTTATATAAAAATCATCTATTGTTCGTCGAATTACTTAAAAATCACCATCGGAAATTTTAAAGGTGAAATAGAACATGAGCGATCATTATGTTCTCCCTGAATTTTTCTTACACTACTTTCCGAAACACCAGTATAAAATGCATGATTTTGAATAGGAATAGTCAAACTATTATTTTCAGCGCTTCTCTAGTACAGGCCTCTATAACGCTCGCAATAACTTCACGTGCACCGCTTCGAATTGTTTTTCCTCTTTTGCTCGCCATCGTTACTTCTAAATAATAATTCAAGTTCAACGCATTTATATATAAATGAAAACAAATGCTCGAAATGTATAGGCGCCACTGGAAATAGCTAGAACCTTCTAGCGGCAAGTGCATGGAGACTCTAGGCACATTCCAATTACAAGTGGACCAGTGCGAAATTTACTAAATCCTCGATTCATTTTCCGTACCGCTTAGCTGGCGCACTAACTATTACAACAAATAAAATAACATGAACCTTTATTTTAAGGACCGCCCGGTTTTCCCTCATGTCCCGCACTTTAACTACTAATGATGACTATTACAAGCTATCAACGTCAGTTTCCAGGCCTCCTAGCAGAGACGGTGTTGGTCAAGGGCTTTTGTCAAATAAAAATAAAAACTAATCAAGTGATATCCACAGAAACAAATCTTCGAATATGATTTTCAGCAACTTCACATGCAGTTAACATATTCCTATCGAAAATACCTTTGAAAATTCTGTTTTGTGTTTACTGTATATATTATATGACAATATATGGATATAACAACAAATTACCGTAATTGCCTAGCTACTTATCTCCTAACCTAATTGAAATAAAAACCTTCAGATAACGGTACAACAATTTTTTTATAAAATAACTAGGCACATTTTTTATTGACGGCGTGCTTTCAAGGTTACTGTAAATACAACTCAAAACGTGAATTATTAAATTTTTATTGATTTTTAAAGCTAATTTTTGGTTCATTTGTCAGATTAAGCTTAGCCTAGGAAAGTTTATTTAATTTTAACATAATTTGATTGACAGTCACTGAGGAAATATGATTTGGAGCGTCTTGATTTCATATTGGTTGCAGGAGCGTTTCGGAAAAAAAATGAGAGTTATAAAGTGCGGGACACGAAAGAAGACCGGGCGGTCCTTAAAATAAAGGTTCATAGTCTTAAGCAAGCGGAAAAGTAAAATTTGTGTACGCAAATTAATTTTATGTTATTTTATTTGTTGTAATAGTTTGCCGCTTCATCTATAAAGTGCGCCAGCTAAGCGGTAGGGAAAATTAATCGAGGATTTAGTAAATTTCGCACTGGTCCACTTGAAATTGGGATGTGCCTAGAGTCTCCATGCACTTGCCGCTAGAAGGTTCTAGCTATTTCCAGTGGCGCCTATACATTTCGAGCATCTGTTTTCAATTCTATATATATGCGTTGCGTTATAGAGGCTTGTACTAGAGAAGCTGAAAATATTAGTTTGACTATTCCGATTCAGAATCGACCAGAACGCGCTACATTTTACACTGGTGTTTCGGAAAGTAGTGTAAGAAAAATTCAAAGATGATAATGATCGCTCATGTTCTACTTCACCTTTAAAATCTCCTGGTAAAAAAAGACCCCGATTATCATACAAAGATAAAATTGATGATGCTGATTTTCAAGTAATTCGACGAACAATAGAGAATTTTCATATAAACTTGAAGAAGGTTCCGACCTGCAAACCCCTACTTCGTGCAGTAAAGAACAAAATAGATTTTCCGTACGGGTATAAAACCTTAAATCGGCTTTTACGATCAATTGTTTTGTTTGGCGCAGATGGCAAAATAAACGAAAATTGCTCATTGAGAGACCAAATATTTTTCACTGGCGGGTGAAATATCTATCAACTGTAAGGCAATATAGGCAAGAAGGACGGAATATTGTATAGTTAGACGAAACCTGGGTAGATAATGATATGACAGTGAACAAATGCTGGCAAAGTGAAAGTGTTACAGGTGTTGTTAAGGGAATCTGCTCTAGTAGTCGCTTTATTATAGTTCATGCTGGTTCAGAAGCCGGATTTGCTCCAGGTGCTGCTTTAGTTTTTCGCTCGGGACTCACAATTGGAGACTATCATGGACAGATGAATAAAAATAATTTTGAAAAGTTGTTGCTCGAGACAACCTAACATTCCTGCCAAATCAGTCGTGGTAATGGATAATGCGTCTTATCATTCTCCCGTAGCAGATAAAGTGCTAACTAAATACTCTACAAAAGCTAATATGATATCGTGCCTTAAATCGAACAATCTTGTATGTGATCCACCATGGAGAAAATATCAATTATATTAAGTAATATCAGCCAACAAGCCTAGAGAAAATAAGTATAAAATTGACGGTCTTTTACGTAACCTCGGTCATACACCTTTAAGGCTGCCTCCATACATGTGCGACTTCAACCCTATTGAACTTGCATGGGCAGGAGTAAAAAAATATATTCAAAAGCGCAACACCGGTAAACTTTCAATTAAAGATTTAAATAAAATAATATTAGAAGCGATTGACTCAATATCGGCTGAAAATTGGAAATCGTATGTTAAACATGTTCGTTCTTTTGAAGATAAATACTGGGAAGTAGATGGCAAAATTGAAATGGTTATTGATGATTTAGTTATTACAGTGAGATCTTCAAGTAGTGGCGACGAAACCTCATCATTTTCAGAAGAAGACAACGATTTCATATTTTTCCAAAATTAACATATCAATGTAATTATAGTAGGGGAGCCAGCACTGATTCCAGTGAACAAGGTTTATCAAAATTTTAACTTATGCAGTTCGACTTTGGGCTATTCGGGTATGCCAAAAGTGACCGTTTACAGGGCGTTTCCTAATTGCGTGCTAATGTTAAAGGAGGGTAATTCTTGGACCTTTTTAAGAAAAAAGTTTAATATGAACCTAAAAGTCTTAATTTTGGAGATACAGGGTTTTAAAAAAACATTTTTTTAAAATCCTAATTCTGATGCTATTATAGATAAATAACTGTGTGAAATTTGATACACGTCTTTTATGCATAAAAGGGCATTTTTTATTAACAATCAATTTTTGAAATTTCTACCAGTTGCGTACATATGTAATTAACCTGGGTAAATCCATATGTTTCTTAATGCATAGAAGACGTGTATCAAATTTCATGCAGTTATCTACAATAGCATCAGAATTGGGATGAAAAAATATGTTTTCTTTTTAAACTTTACCATCCTGTATCTCAAAAGTTAAGACCTTTAGGACATAAAAACACCCCCTTTAACATCAGCACGCAATTAGGAAACGCCCTGTATAGTAGTTCACAATGACGGCCCCTGTATAAAGTAATATGACAGAGACAGACGGCCACTTTTGGCATACCCGAGTAGCCCAAAATCGAACTGCATAAATTAAAATTTTGATAAATCTCGTTCACTGGATCTGATGCTGGCTGCCCTTGTAAAATCTGGACTTGAAAATCGTGTAACACTATATTGGGTGGTCCAATAATAGTGGACGCAGGCAGTAGCCCGGGAACCGTTAATGACAGAACTCAAGAAAAATATATTTATAAGTAAATCTATCAAGAAAAATCAAATTTAAATCATTTTAAAATTCGAAAGTTCGCCGTTTTTGCAGCACAAAAGAGATATAGAAGTGCGGTACACGAAAGAAAACAGACAAATATAGATACAGATTCATTAAGCATAGTTACAATTTTTAATTATCTGAAGTGCGTATAGTCAAAAAGGAGTGCCATATTATTTAAAGAACGACGAGACAGCACTGGTTTAAAGATATTTCTTGGCCGACCTTCCTAAACCGATTGACTCCGCCCGGTTTTCTTTCGTGTCCCCGTGTATATGTTTGTTTGTTAAAATACTTTACCTTGTACATTATTCAAGTCGCAATAATGTTCTCTTGCACTAGTCGGAAAGACATGTTCTTCGCCTTTTTTGATATTATCTTCTATTAGATTTCGATAGTATTTTATTTCATCCAAAGTCTGTGCACCACAAAAATAAAAAAGCCACAAAACTGAAAGGGATAATAGCAGAATTTTCATTTTCTAACCTATAAGCCGAAATTGCAAATGTATTATGATACCTTTTAGCATACTGTATCGACAAAATAATGTGCTTATTTATCATGTTATGGAAATAACCTTTATCATCTTTTTGGTATTTTTTATGCCATTACACATAAATAAATTTAAAATATAGTTAGAAAACTAGGTTAACGGATAATAAATGCGTCTTTAATCTAAAGAGTGATAAAAAATTACCATTAATTAAGAAAAGGTGTGAGCTGAAAATTATATTTCAGGACATTCATTTGTTTACTTCCCTCGTAAAAGAGAAGTATTGTAATAGCGAAAAAATCATCCTACCAGGTTTTTACAGATCATGTTTCCCCATTCCCTCGGTATATCTGTCCGTCTGTCTGTGAGTTCGCGGTATATTTACTCAGTTGCCTTTAAATTTGACCTCACGCCTTTAAATTTGACGGCCTAATGAAACGTTAAAACAATTAATACCAGAAAAAATGATTATCCAATTTACTTCAAATGTCTGAAACTGAACTGACAACATTTGGTATGAATCTAAAATGGCAAGGCGGGCAAATAAAATATTTAAAAAGTGAGCCTGGAAAACTATGTATTAGATTGCCAGAAATAAGTGTGATATAGAGATAAATTAGTGGTACGAATGCAAGATGGCGTAACAAAATGGCGGCCCAATAAAATTTATAAGATCAATTTTTATTCAATTTATTTTAAGTTATGCCCAAAAATCAAGTGTGGTACCTATAGATAGAAACTGGTGAAATATTGGTTCGAATCCAGTACGGTGGGACAAAATAGCGCTCATTAAAAATATTTGAAAAGAAAATATAAAATATATACAACAAATAAAATAGCAATAAAAAATATTTTAAAATCCCCAATCTTAAATTACTTTCGTGACTACACTGACACTACAGGCAGCTAGTTGGCTGTGCAATTAGTTTACCGAAAACAATATCGGACGTTATGCTGGCTTCTACAGTTTCTCCTCCTGTTTAATCACATGCTGGACTGCTTTCCGCGAGTTGTCTGGTGTCACTTCCTTAATGGCTTGATCAAACAGTAGCTTAACATCTTTCATTTTAAATGTCGCGTTTTGTCTTCCTACAAATCCTTTCACTTGCGCCCATATAAGTTCCATAGGATTTAGATCGCAATGATATGGTGGTAAGCACAGCACAGTTACATTATATTTTCCTGCTATAGTCGAAGACGGTCTTAACGTGCGGGTCCAAAGGTCACCAACATTATGAATCAAATCAGAAAACACAGTGAATACCAAAATGTTGTGTGATTCTTTTATCGAGCTATAAATCTCGATAGGCTATGTACAAATATACAGGGAGAAAGAAAATAGTTTTTTCTATTATATTACGCAATATTATTAAGATGGCCACTTAATATTATTTTATATATTAAATGCCGGGGGACCAAATAAGAAAATTCGCTAAATATGTATTTGGTTAAAATTTGTTAGTTAACTGTATACACTTATACAGTGTCATTTATTTAAATGCCAGCCACCCCTGTGCAAAGAAAACTTGTTTTCTTTTGTATTGTGATAACAAAAACAATTTCTTTTGCAAAAATATTATACGCTTTTGTTAAAAACACAAGATAATTAGTTATTAGTTCCCTCTTGAGATTTTTTCAGATTTTTACGTTTAAGGGTCCCTAGATGCCGGAAAACATGTTTTCTCAATTCCGTCTGTCTGTAGGTATGTCTGTCCGTCAGTCTGTCTGTTCGCGGCATAGCTAAAAAACTACTTATCCGGTTTCTTCAAATTTCTGTCTAAAATTAAGGGCCATGCATGCGAAAAATACGTATATATATATATATATATATATATATATATATATATATATATATATATATATATATATATATATATGTATTTTTCGTTAGCCCCGAGTTTCTGGTAAAGCGATTTTACCGATTTTTATATATCAAATTTTGTCTTATAATTAATAAAAAAATTTACTTATTTTAAACACGCTTTAAAATTGGAACAAGTATTCTATAATTATTTATTTATTGCCTAAAAAAATACAAATGTACTAAAAAGGTAACCAAAAAAAATGGTGTCAAATCTAATAAAAAAAAATTTTAAATTAAAATTCACTGGCTAATATCCAGGAGCCAGTGGCAAAAGCTCTGAGAATCGGTATAAGGAATGTACAGAAACTTGTGCATGAAAAAAAAAACATAATTTACGTCCGAAGGTACACGAAAAAATCCAAAGGCAAAAGACTTAAGTTACAATGCAAAAACGGATATTCATAATGCAATTCATGATTTATTATATTTATGTTCAAAGACTAATATAATCCTTCAGAAACTTTTTAATATTATAGACTAAAAAATATCATCATCACTTAAAACGTCCTCATCTTCTGAGTTGTCCTCAAATGGCGCAATGATCATAGGTGCTATTTCGACATCTAGAACTCGTTCTCGATTCCACCAATCCCATATTAATTTCTCCGTATTGCCAATCAATTGCACTTCATCTGATGTAAAACCATCGTTCACGTGTTTTTCATAATATGATTTTGCCCCAGCCCATATTAATTCTATTGCGTTAAACTGGCAATGGTATGGCGACAGTAGTAAAACTTCATGTCCATTTTCCCGTAATATTTCATCTACGGCATATATTGTTGGTTTTTTAATAGATTTTGACATTCACAGAAGTTCTAGTTTCAGCATATTGGGTAGAGGATTTTGTTTTTGTTTTATTAGCCAGTCATAAATATCACTTTTCTTCCAGGATGAAGTAGGTTGTTTATTTAAGATTCTTGAATGATAAGATACATTGTCCAGAATGATTAAAGATGGAGCATCTAAATTTGAAATCAATTGTTCTTTTAACCACTTTTCAAACAGTTCACGGTTCATATTTTCTTGGTAGTCCATACTTTTGGATGTTGAAGAAAACAGTAAACTTGCACCTGAGAGAAATCCTGTTGAAGAACCTGCATGCAAAATGATGAACCGTTTTCCCATCCCACATCTCTTTTTTCTCTTGACACTTTTTACAGATTCGTCCTGCCAAGATTTCGAACCACTTTCATTAGAAAATATCCAAGTCTCATCTAAAAATACCACTTTTCTAAATTTTGAGTTAACATTTTCCGTGTATTTCTTTAAAAACTGGATACGCTGACTTGCTATATGTAGCATAAAAATATTCGATTACAGTCCTTTTTTTATCGAAAACCCAACATTTTTATTAATTTTGACAAAGATTTTAGTCCAATTTCTAATATACCTCGATTTTTTAAAGCTTCTTTTAAAACTTGAATGGTTATATTAGTTCTTGATGTGTATAAATCGTAAATTGCATTACGAACATCCATTTTTACATTGTCACTTAACTGTTCTGTCTTTGGGTTTTTTCGTGTATATTTCTTAATCTTCTTTTATAATTTTCTTGGGAGGTTTCATTGACCTGATACCTTTCTCTCCCGCAATAATTTAAGAACGGTAGACTTTCCATTTTCAATCATTTGGGTACATCTTTTAACAATTTCTTGCACAGCAAAACTAATTTCACTCACTGATAGTGGAGAATTATTAGAACATCTTTTCGTTGGAGTGAATGTCGCCATTTTATTAATATTCTTATAATACTGTTAACATAACATGGCCTAACAGCAAATACTAACATGTTTAAAACATTGAGTAATAAATGTAATCTATAGAATAATAAAAGCTCATTAGGTATGCAAAAGGACAGGGATTTAAAAGGATCTTTATTATTATTTCTATAAACAAAGTTTACCTACGCCTATGGACCACCCCGAAATTCAACCAAACTGGACGGGATTTCCCATTTTATTTCTCTATACATTTGTGAAACAGACTATAAACTCTACTATTTCAAAAGTAATTTTGTTTATGTTTTCCGCACATATCCAGTTCAGCATATATTTTTCTATATTCTCTAATACTTGTTTATATATTCCCATTGACAAACGTTACCCAAAAATACCCTCTAAATAAGAAAATGAAAATTTATTTTCTAATATTATTTCATCTTTTTACTTTAGCTTGGCTCAACTCTTGTAAGTTTATTTTCACTTACTTTTGCAAATCCGACTAATTTCAAGTTAGGTAGGCGTTAATAAAACGGGTGATAATGCAGTGGCGTATATAGAAATCGCTTCTGGGGGGGGGGGGGGGGGGGTTTGAGAGGATGAAAATTTGCAGCAACCAAAAAAAAGTATTCAGTTTTTGTTATTTAGCTAATTGAGCGTAAGTAATATCAACAAAAAAACAACAAGTGTGGGTACAAATCTGGTAATTACATTTAAAACGATGAGCTAGATAGAGATTTGAAATTTGATATATGCATAAGTTTCCGATGACAATAAAATTTAATACTTTTTTGGGGCAATTTTAAAATGGAGGAACCAAAACTGCGAACTTTATTATTTAAAAGTAAACCGATTTGGCTGAAACTTGAAACTTGAGAATGATCGATGTCTGAAACTATAACAAGTTGGAAATAGATTAATTCAAGAAAATAAGTTATACGATTTTATTTGAATTGCAAGAACATAAAAAGTTGCACAAAAAAGGAAAAAATAATTTGACACAACCTCCATTACTAAGAAAAATTGCGATATCAAATCGTGGGGCTATTATCAAAAATACAGATTAATTTATAGCCTTACGATTTTATATCTGACGATGGTCCAAACACTAAACCACGGAAAATTAAGATATAAGTGCATAAATTATACTGTACCTTCATCTATTGATCTGTATATTTGATAATCACCCCACAATTACATATAGATTTTCGTTTAGTAAAGCATTGCAATTTTTTATGTCCCTCAACCCTAATAAAATCGTTTAACATTTTAAATTAATTTAATTAATTATTTTTATAGGCAGAAATAAAGTTTTGACATTAAGTAATCGACAAAGAAGCGAAATTATTTTAAGTTTTCCCGGAACTCGGACACAAAGTTTCTATGAAAAAAAGTAGAATAATGGAGCTCACGCATTATTAATCATTAACCACTGAAATTAAGAAGACACTAAAAACTTTTTACTACAAATTTAAGATAAAATGGATTTCCATAAACAGAACAAAAGACCGTTTTTTTTAAGATTCCAGGACCACTTATGACTTGAAAAAAAGTTTCATTGGATATAAATATTCCACAAAGTAACCGAGGACGGAAAAAACTGAATTTTCATAAGAGTAGTGAAAGGGCAAAGAGGCAAAAAACTGAAGAATTACGTCAAAACTTCAGCCCCAGTCAATTACTGTACCCCGCTCAAATGGGCTACAGAAACGAAAAACAAACAAGTGCTTCTAGATTACTCAAAATTAAAAATCAAGACCCTGCCAAAGCAAATGACTTTCTTGAAGCTGTACAGGGTGTCCAGATTTGGTTGCAAAAGCAGGGTATCTCGCTTATTTTTAAAGATAGAACCTTGCAATTTTCACGAACCTAAGCTAATTTTTTGTGAAACTCATGAAGCCGTAAACAAAATTTTCATAGCCTTCTTCGTTTACGAGAAACAGGGCGAAATAGAAAATTTTGCATTTTGGGACCCCACTCGTATCTCGGTGATCATTTAACTTAACGCAAAGGAAAAAATTGCTGCTTATGCAGTTTTTTACGCTGGATCCAGTGGCGTAGTCATATTTTTCATTTGAGTTGTTATTTTTTAGATATGACTCAAAGTTGTGTTTTTTTAAACGGGACACCCTGTATATTTGTCCAGAAATTCATTTGTCCTTTTAAAAGCTTCTCAAAAATATCTAATAGTATGGGCCTATTTTAATAAACAACATCAAAAATCCTAATTTTTATAATTATCATCCCAAATTTTGCAGTAGGCCATACAAAACAATGCCGTTTTCTTTTGTTTTCTTGGAAGCAAACGACATTTCTCAATTTTGTACGCGTATATAAACTATAGCGCTAGTTTTTTGTATTTATTTATTGTGTAAAAATATATTTGCATTATTATGGAAGAAAACCAAACTTTCGAACATTATGAAAAGTACGATATGTTAGCTTGTTTTATATTAAGTAATGAAAATGTTGAAGCGGCTTTTGAGAGGTATTTTAACAGGTAAATAGTTAATTTTTAGGTATGTTGAAATACTATTGCTTAATATTTATTTAGATATCCAGAAAGGAGGCAACCTAATATATCCACTTTTTATCGGATAAAAAAGAATTTACTTAATCACGGATCATCAAACCTCGTACGAAAACATATAATAAAGAAAATCGGGAGGCTGAGGAAATTACGGTTTTGGCTAATGCAGAAGCTTACTCTACAAACTCTTGTAGTGCCAGTGAAAAGAGCATAGGGATTCCAAAAACTAGAGTTCAAGAAATTCTAAAAAAGCACAAATATCATCCATACAAATTTAGGCTCGTGCAGCACTTACAGCCAGGGGATGCAGAGCGTCGGGTAGTCTTCTGCAATTGGTTTCGAGAAAGATGCGATATGGTTAGAAATTTTGAAAGGAGGGTTATATGGTCAGACGAAGCACATTTCAGTAATTCTGGTATACTCAATAGGCACAATAGTAGATTCTGGTCCCAGGAAAATCAACACCAAATATTCCCCAGAAGACAGCAGGGCAGGTTTGGTCTAAATGTGTCCTGCTTCATATTAGGAACACATATAAAATTTAAAATATGTATTTGAGGGAAATCTAACAGCCAATCGCTATATAGAAATTCAAGAGGCAGCTATACCTGAATTACTTGACGATGTTCCTCTAGCGCAAATTAACGAAATTTATTTTCAACAGGACGGTGCTCCTGCACACAATTCTGGAATGACGAGATTATTTCTGGACAATAATTTTACCAATCAATGTATCGGAACAAATGGATCTATAAGATGGCCCCCTAGGTCCCCAGATTTGTCTATTTTAGATTTCTTTCTATGGGGATATCTGGAAAATAGAATTTACAAAGACCAATATGATAATGTCCAAGATTTAGGAAATGCAATAAGAGAAAATTTTCGCTATTTACAAAATCATCCCGTTATTTTGCTTAATTCCCTAAAACGAATACGAAAATTGTACGAAGCATGCATAGAACAAAATGGAAATCAGTTTAAACAGCTCTTTTGATTTCCTTGGTTACTGTAGTTCTTATACGACAGTTGATTTTTGCTGAAAGGCTTGTTACATAATGATTTATTACTGTTTTGTTCTTGTGTTACATAAATCTAGGTAGGTGGTACTTTTTTGGTGCGAAATTATCAATACATATTTTGATAAATAGATTTAATTACATATTTATTTTGATTTATTGCTAGGATGTAGATATTGTTAACGACTTTAAATAAAAGGCAGCATTGTTTTGCATGGCCTACTGCAAAATTTGGGATGATAATTATAAAAATTAGTATTTTTGTTAGCTTTTAAAAGGACAAATCAATTTCAGGATAAATATACAGGGTGTCCCATTTAAAAAAACCCAACGTTGGGTCATATCTAAAAAAAAACAACTCAAATGAAAAATATGACTACGCCACTGGATTCAGCGTAAAAAACTGCATAAGCAGCAATTTTACCCTTTGCGTTAAGTTAAAGGATAACCGAGATACGAGGGGGGTCCCAAAATGCAAAATTTTCTATTTCGCCCTGTATCTCATAAACGAAGAAGGCTATGACAATTTTATTTACGGTTTCATGAGTTTCACAAAAAATTAGCTCAGGTTCGTGAAAACCGCAAGGTTCTATCTTTAAAAATAAGCGAGATACCCTGCTTTTGCAACCAAATCCGGACACCTTGTACATAAGAAAAACCGATATATATATATAATCTATATAAGGCTTAGTGGAGATGTTTCCGTTTCCCTAATGGTGAAAGCAAAGTTATCCAAGTTTGAATATAAACTATTACGTAAGCTAGCGTTAGCTAATAACTGCTATTTGTATCATCATATGATCAGGCTCTAGATACAAAAAAAATGTTAGCCTAACAACATAGTTCTAAGTGAAAATCAAGCTGAAGTTCCACTTCAAGAACTGTTGATTGAATTCAATTGAAGATTGAATTGATTGAATAATTGAAATTGAAAGAAATTAGGAATAAAACAGTTTTGACAACTTATTTCACCAAGCAGACATAGTTTACTCAATAAAAACAAACACAAAATACTTCAGATTAATTTATGCCATTTTTTTTTGGCCAAATCGACCACTGTGCTACAGTTTCATTGGGACACCACGTATGTGAACGTTTAATTACTTTTACAACAGTACTGAATAATTATTGGAAACATGTGTGAAGTTCCCTCCCTGACTTTTTTCTATGTAATGTATTAAAAAAAAATTGATGAAATATGCGGTTCATTGAATTGCCGTGGAATTTTTTATATAATAACCACTGAAAGCCGATTTTTGAGGTAAAATATTGACAAAACATCAATTTTCTATAAAAAATCCAACATCTGTCTCTCCAAGTTCGCGTCAGGATTCCGAAAAAACTAAAAATGTTTTATCCTTGCACCATACAGCGTAAAAACCGGGGTCGTTGGGTTACGGTTCATATGACACGTAAGGATTAGGAAGGGTCCAACACCTTTTATGTATTCAGATTTACCTTTAAAATGATGTCATTTGGAATAATCTACAGGTAATACTGTTAAACAGTTTTTAGGGGATGTTGTGATGCAGACAATTTTTGGGGAGTACGTATTGCATAGTACACTATTTTTTACAGCAACATATCAATTTACATGTGTGTTTCTTAAAAAATATCAGGCAATTTGGTTGGTTAAAATTTTAACATTTTAAACCTAAACCAAAATAGTTTAAGGCTCTTTCAATTCAATTGTTTTGTAATAGTACTAGTAAATAAACTAGCAAGTGATAAATTGGTGTCTACAAAAGTTAAGATGAAACTTAACTTACCTTTTTTCTTATACATTGTTGTTGTGTTCCTACAGCAATCCTAGACAGATCACTCTACTCGCTGAGATACTTATATAATTTTTAAAATTATTTTTTAAATTATGTAAATTTATTTTCTTACATAGCTTAAATATTCGCAGGCAGTATTTATTGACACTACCGTCTTTTAATAATAAAGACGTCCTCAAAAGATTTTTTCCTTCCAAATAGCTTGTTGTTGACAAAAAAGGGCCTCACTTCCATACTATAGGGGGGTCCAGACCCCTTTAACAATGAATAATCTAAAACAAATGTCATCATATATCCGTGTTACTTATACCTATCCTTAATATATTAACACTTGGCAAAGGGAGGGGGAAGGTTCCAGACTCCTCGACTCTCCCCCTGGAGAAATCCGAAAATTAAAGATATGGCAGATTTTCAAAATGACAGCGTTCTAGAGGACGATAGCTGTTTTTGAGGAGTCATATGTTTACTTGGACATCAAAACCGTTGATGAGACGATGACGGGTATCACTTCGACCCTGTCCAGCTGTTATATTTGTTGGATCTCTCTAGCTAGTTCTGCATAATTAGTCTTCTTCTCTCGATGTATCTCAACCATGTTACAATTGTTGGGCTTGGCAACATCAATCACGTAACCGGAATTGATCCTCTTAGCAGCATGATGTAGTGTCAATTATTCGTCAACTGTCTCACAACCGTCCGACAATAGTAAATTCTAGAAGGGTCGTTGTCCAATACTGGAACAGACTGGTATTACTAATATGGTACCGAGATGTTTAGGAGCCCATACTTGGAAGTTAACAAGTAGATCGTATAGGAAGAGTCTTAAAAAAAATTCAATATCCTTTTGCTACAGTATTACATGCTCCTGCTACAGCACAAAGTCCTTTAAAATGGCCTAAAGCAATACAGAAAGTGTATAAAGGTATCCTTCTAAGAGCCAATCAAACATAGTATATATATATATCTTCTTGTTGATTATGCCCCTCTAAGATTTGACGAATCTTACCATGACTTCAGGAATGCCGATTATGTGGCCATAAATAACTTTTTAGCGTCGTACGATTGGGAGGCTAGTTTTATGGATGTGGATATTGACATGGCTGTTGAAAGGTTGTATTAGGCCCTAAACTTCTGTCTGTACGCCAGAGACGAATAAAGAACACTAACTTTCCCAGATGGTTCAGTCCCCGACTAAAAGACCTGGTATGTAAGAAAAAGGTTGCACATAAAAAATTCTTGTACTCCAAAAGGCAGTATGATTACGAAACTTTTTCAGATTTACGAGCTCCTTAATGAGTGGAAAACTTGTCATGATATATATGTTGCTGAAACTGAACATGCTTTTTTGCTAAATCCTAGGTACTTTTGGAAATATGTGAATGATAAAAGGCAGGCAAATCGCCTACCTCATAGTATGCATCTTGAAGCAGACGTGGCTCATAATGGGGATGAAATTGCTAATTTGTTTGCACAACAATTTGCTAGAGTGTACGATGACTCTAATTGTAATGTTCCGGATTTCACTCGGAACAACTTTGGAAACATATTGCTCACTGGTTTCTCTATAACCGATGTTTTCAACAAAATTTTTAGTTTACCTTGTAAGACAAATTGTGGCCCTGATCAGATTCCTAATTTGTTTATGAACAAATGTGTTTGCACAATGGCTAAGCCTCTGCAGCTAATTTTTAATACATCTATTGAGGCCTGCAGATTTCCTGAAAGCTGGAAACATAGCTATATAACACCTATCTATAAATCGGGTAAGGTGGAAGATGTCAACAATTATCGGTGTGTTTGTATACAGTCTGCTATGTCAAAGCTTTTTGACAGCCTTGTATCTGATCAGCTTAGTTGGGCATGCAAGGGTATTGTCAACGATCTTCAATTTGGATTTTGTAAAGCCAAATCGACTCAGGAGAACTTGGTTTTCTATCAGGTTGCCTTGTTGGAAGCCCTGGAGAGTGGCGCACAGGTTGATGCCATCTATACTGACTTCTCCAAGGCTTTCGACAGGGTAAACTTCAGGATCCTCCTAGCAAAACTTTTGGCACTGGGCTTTTCTCAGCAGCTTGTTGATTGGTTGGAAAGCTTTCTCAGTGGACGGACGCAGACTGTCAGGATAAACGGTAGTGTCTCTGCACCATTTAAGGTTACATCTGGTGTCCCTCAGGGGTCTCACTGTGCCCCGCTGCTTTTTATCTTATTTGTTAATGATATTGCTGATATATTGATTAATTCCAATGCGCTGATGTTTGCTGATGATCTAAAAATTTTCAGAGTGATTAAGAATAAGGGGGACGCAGTTGGGCTTCAGAGGGATTTGGATGCACTTTGGCAATGGACACAAACTAACAATCTCTATCTAAACCTTAAGAAATGTTTCCACATTAGCTTTTTTCGTACTAGGTCGAGAATTCAGTCGTCTTACTCAATAAATGACACAGAACTATCATATACCAAGTGCATAAAAGACCTTGGTGTCTTGTTCGATGAAAAACTTACTTTTGTTGAGCATGTGTTGTGTATAAGTCTTAAGGGCACGAGAATGCTGGGCTTTGTTGTCAGGAACTGTCAACACTTTTCGATTGATATTATTAAAGTATTGTACTGCTCATTGGTAAAATCTAATTTAGAGTATGCTACCGTCGTTTGGTCACCATTATACCAAGCACACAAAGACATCATTGAGCGTGTCCAGTATAAGTTTTTGAGATTCGCTGCATTTAAGTGTGGTATAAATATGGAGAACTACCATAGAATTGATATGTTAAATTTACTGAGTTTGAAAACACTTGAATGTAGGCGTCGTATGTTTGATGGATGTTTTGTCTTTAAGTTGATGAAAGGTATTACTGATTGTGCGCAATTATTGTCAATGATACTAAACGTTCCCAATAGACGTCTGAGACAAAGTGATTTATTTTTCGTCCCTTTTCATAACACTAATTATGGAATGCATTCTCCTATTGATAGGAGTGTCCGTATGTTAAACTCATTACATCCAGATTTTGACTTTTTTGACTGTACCCTCTCGAGCTTTAAAACACTTCTTTGCCAGAATACTGTGATGTAATATTGTGATGTATAGTGTTAACTGAGGTTCCCGCTTGTAAGACTATCTTTTTGTTTGTTATATGTATTTTAATGAAATTCTTTAAATATGTTTTCTTAATTTCTAGGTCTATCATCTAATTGATTATTTAATTGTTGTATATTTTTTTTTGTAAAATGGGGATTCCCCGTCAATTTGGTTAAATAAAATAAAATAAAATAAAAAATAGAAGACATCATCCTTGTTTTACTTCAGAAATTTTTGAAAATATAAAACTTAAAGGTAAATTGCATAAAAAATATAAAAAATATGGCAGCATGCAAGAGCTGAAAGGATTTCAAACTGAAAACTGATATAAATATATCATATAAAAAATATATCCTAAAAATGTAAGCGGACATCAAAAAAGATGCTCCGAATGCTTTTGAAACTTTGTCAAAAGTCTACGTGAAATAACAGGCACTCCAAGCAATATGCATTTCCATGATCAAAATCTGGACAATCCACTCGATAATTTAAATTAATTTGCTTTAGTTTTCAAACAATCTTATTCAGTTTCCAATGACATTCAAAGTTCCAATAATATATTCGGTATGGTATCGATCAAAATTATTTGTGCATTTTTGATACGTGACTGTCTATTTTTGTTAATAAAACCTCTTCTAATCTTATTTAATATGGCCATTAAACATCAAACATTACCAAGTATACAGAAAAAATCGAAAGTATGCCCAGTTTTTAAAAAGAGTGAGAAACCACTCATGGGGAACTATACACCTATTTCCATAATACGCAATTTCTCTAGAATCTCTGAGCTCATTTTGCACTACATTATTTTCCCTCTGGTTCAAAACAAAATTATACCTCAACAGCATGGTTTCTTTAAACATCGTTCTACAACTATCATCCTGGCCGTTATAACTCAATACGTTGCAGACTTGATTGATCAGGGCCTATAAACTGACGTAATATATTTATATTTCTCTAAGGCATTTGACAAGATGGATCACCAGTTGTTAGTTAATAAGCTCTCTAATATTGGATTCTCAGGCTCATTGTTAAGGCTCACTATATGTTACATTTCAAATCACACACAATATGTAGCTGCAAATGGTTTTCAATCGATGGATTACAAAGCATCCTCGAGGGTACCGCAAGGTTCCGTCTTACGATCTTTGCTTTTCAATATTTTTATTAATGATATTGGTGATTCTTTAGACATTAGTTATATAGCTACTCTACGCTGATAAGGTTAACATTAAATCTATTGTGGACTATCTAAAAATTCAATTAAATTTACAGCATATAATTGACTGGTGCGGGGGAAATGGTTTCCAGCTTAATATTGGAAAGTGCAGTGTTATGCCGTTTACTACAAAGTCAGAACCGATTTTCTTTAACTATAACCACGATGGTGAAATGGTGGGTAGATCTAAGGAGTCCTGTAATCTGAGAATTACATTCGACCAAAGATTAATTTTCAATCATTTACCTTGTGGAAGCCATAAACTTACTATAGTAAGTTACGTTCGATCTAAGCTTAAATACAATATTTGGTCATCTGGATACAATGTACAGAGTGATCAGTTAAGGGTAGCGAGCGGCCATATCTCATAAGTTATTGGTCGTATAGATTTGAGAAAAAAAATCGTAATAAAAGTCGCCAAGAGAAATTGCTGAAAATTATTTTCGAGTTTGTCAAACGTCCGCTAGAGGGCGTAACAACCAACACCAAGTAGAAAAATGGGGTTTTTATAGAATTTTGCCTAATGAAAATATATCGATGATATCATTTTCATATTTAGTGACCATTTTCCTACACTTTTTGTCTAAAATGTTTTGTTCTATATATCAAAATAAAGCGGTGGGGAAAGTTCAATTGTTTTTCCAAACAAACCAAGATGTCTCCCGTTTCTTTGACCGATTTTAGCAAACTTAGGCTCATATGAAAGAGCATAATTGGCACTACAAAACGCTTATTTGGTTTTGAATTTTTGACTTTTGCTGGCGTCGCTAGATGGCGTTAACTGAACTAGTAGCATAGTTTTTAGTTTTTTTCAAAAAAAACAAATGTAATGGTATATTCATTTTTACATATTTTAAAAGGGAATAAATTTCTCTATAATTTAATGAAAATAATTTATCATCTACCTTTTTTTGAACCGTTGATATTGACCAAAATATTATTTTATTTTATTAAAAAATGGCACGCCACTGCTTTTTGTCAAAATAAAAATCATTTTCATAATCACTTATTAGTTGCTAACAAAAAGAACCTCTTGACTTTTTTTCGTTAGACGAACGGTTTTGGATTGAAAAAATAATAAAATAACTTGCATTAGCTTCATTACGTAATTACAGAATTACTTTTTTTTCGCTAGTCATTGTTGGTCTTTGAAATATGTCAACAAAAATGTGTTTGCCCTTGCACCCCAAAACGAGACACAAATTTACTTGCAATTCCACGGTGTATTTTCGTAACATTATTGGTGTGTAACATTTTGTTTACTTTAGCATGTTAAGTACCTCCGGACGTTTTTAAAACCACCCTAACCTTAATCCCCTGTTAGTCGGGAGACAATAGGGCGAAATTATCGGATTTTTGGGGTCCAAATCCTAAAGCACAGGCCCCCCGAGGCACTTACGGTTGAGATCTAGCTCTATTATTACTGCTCTAAAAAGATAAATAATAAAATTTTATGCGCGCTCAGAGGATCAAATAAAAAACCTGACAGATCTGTATGCCCTCGGGGGAAGGAGTGGTGAATGCATCATTATCCATTAGTTTGCTTTAATTCGTTTTGTGTTATTTATTGATAAGTTAAGGCAATAAAATAATACATGGTTTTTACAGACATTGGGTAAAACTAATCTTTTCTTTTTCTGGAAACAAGATTTTTAGTAAATTAATTTTCAAGGAAACCAAAAAATCAGACTGCTTGTAACATTATATGGAATTAAGAAAATCCTCAAATGAAGAAAATCAAATAAAACATAAAATAAGTTTTTGTTTTTACTCGAAATTCTTGGATATAGGTTATAAAGTATACTTATTTTAAAAAATTGAATACTCTTGACCGTTACGTGATGAAAACCCTTGAATAAAATTTTAGAAAAAAACAAGTTTTAAAGATTTTCACTATACTTATTGTCAACATGACGTGTTTTGCATATAAAACAGCTACTTCGGATGTTTAGGTAGAAATAAAATAATTCGATGATAACATGTAAAAGGTAAACAACAGGTAAAAAAAAAGGAAAAATCCCAAAGAAGGTGGTGTTACAATAAATGAACAAACTTAAAATTATATGACTTAAATATCTAGGACAAAAATACGGTTTAGTGAAATAAATTTAACAAAGGAGAGCTATTTAATTCTAATTGGTCATTTAGCAAAACGCCTGATTATTTTTATTTGTATGGTTCCAAAAATTGAAGCATATTAAGCTTTTTGCCCCTATTTTCGATATGTGGAATTTCAAAATTATGATCAAATGAATGTTGTTTGAGTAAAAGATGATATGCAAAGGCTAAATCAGATTTTCTTATCGAAAAAACAATGTTTATGCTCTGAAATGCGTTTGTTAAACGTTCTACCTGTTTGACCCATGTACGTTTTTGGACAATTCCGGCAGGTTAACTTAAAGACGCTTGATTGTTTTGTTTTACTTATTTTGTCTCTATTGTTTCTTATATATTTACCCAAACTATTGTCTGTCTTGTAAGCGACATTTAGATCCTGTTTACTAATAAAGTAGCAATACGTTCACTGGGGATCCAATATAAGTTCAAATTTTATAAAACTGATTGATTTTTAATAAAAGGATATACTTGACTATTGGCTTTATTATATCGTTTTTTGACAGGAATGGCATCATAACCATTATTTATAGCAATTTGTTTTATTATATTTCTTAAATTTCTTTTTCAAGATTAAGATTTGACATTCGAATGTTAATTAACCTGTGAACCATATTGTTATAAGCCGCCATTTTATGTTGATATTTAAGTTATATAAGTTTTTTTCGTTTATTGTAACACCACCTTCTTTGGAATTTTCCCTATTTTTGTTCCCGGTTGTTTACCTTTTACATCTTATCATCGTGGTATTTTAGTTCTATAGTCAAAAGCAGTGTTATCGTGCGGGTCATACGACTTATCAACGACAAATTTTTTAAGTTTGTTTTTCTTTTATTACGTGTAATCATATCCTCCGCATAAAATCCGGAAGATGAATTAGACCTATGATATTTTCATATGAAAAAGAGGATAAACATATAAATACCACCAGTTTCAAAAATCTTTGAGCCATGTCACTTCAAATTCAGATTGACAAGTCAGTGACAAAATGAGTAATAGAAAACAATTTTTGGGTTTTTTGCATCCACAAGCGATAAAAATGGTATTAAATCTAATAAAATATTACGAAAATGAAAATTCACCAGCCGATATCCAGGAGACAGTAGCAAAAGCTCTGGGAAACGGTATAAGGACTGCGCAGAAAATTGTGCATGAAAAAAAGCATAATTTATTACCGCAGCAGATTAAGAAATGTACACGAAAAAAGTCAAAGACAGAAGACTTAAGTGACAATGTAAAAATGGATGTTCGTAATGCAATTTACGATTTATACACATCAAAACTAATATAACCCTTCAAGTTTTAAAAGAAGCTTTAAAAAATCGAGGCATATTGGAAATTGGACTAAAATCGTTGTCAAAATTAATAAAAATGTTGGAGTTGCTATATAAAAAGGACTGTAATAGAAGATTTTTATGCGAGTTGCCACATATAGAAAGTCAGCGTATCCAGTTTTTAAAGAAATACAAGGAAAATGTTAATTCAAAATTTAGAAAAGTGGTGTTTTTAGACGAGGCTTGGATATTTTCTAATGGGAGTGGTTCGAAATCTTGGCGGGACGAGTCTGTAAAAAGTGTCAAGAGAAAGAAGGGATGTGGGACGGGAAAACGGTTCATCATTTTGCATCCAGGTTCTTCAACAGGATTTCTCCCAGGTGCATGTTTACTATTTTCTTCGACATCCAAAAGCATGGACTACCATGATAATATGAACTTTAAACTGTTTGAAAAGTGGTTCAAAGAATAACTGATTCCAAATTTAGATGCTCCATCCTTAATCATTCTGGACAATGCAATCTTATCATTCAAGAATCTTAAATAAACAACGTACTTCATCCTGGAAGAAAAGTGATATTTATGACTGGCTAATAAAACAAAAACAAAATCCTTTACCCAATATGCTGAAACTAGAACTTCTTTTAATGGCAAAATCTATTAAAAAACCAACATTATATGCCGTAGACGAAATATTACGGGAAAATGGACATGAGGTTTTACGACTGCCGCCATACCATTACCAGTTTAACGCAATAGAATTAATATGAGCTGGGGCAAAATCATATTACGAAAAATACGTGAACGATGGTCTTACATGAGATGAAGTGCAAATTGTTTGGCAAGATTCAATTAATTATATTACGCCGAAGTACTGGAAGAAATCTGTGGAACATACGGAGAAATTAATATGAGATTGGTGGAATCGAGAACGAGCTCTAGATGTCGAATTAGCACTAATGATCACTGCGCCATTTGAGGACGACTCAGAAAATGAGGACTTCTTAAGTGATGATGATATTTTGTAGTCTATAATATTAAAAAGTTTCTGAAAGATTATATTAGTCTTTGACGTGTATAAATCATAAATTGCATTATGAATATCCATTTTTGCATTGTAACTTAAATCTTTTGCGTTTGGATTTTTTCGTGTACATTTCTTAATCTTCTTCGGAAATAAATTACGTTTTTTTTTTCATGCACAAGTTTATGTACATTCCTTATACCGATTCTCAGAGTTTTTGCCACTGGCTTCTGCATATTAGCCAGTGAATTTTAATTTAAAATTTTTTTATTAGATTTGACACCATTTTTTTGCTTGCCTTTTTAGTACATTTGTAATTTTATAGGCAATAAATAAATAATTATAGAATACTTGTTCCAATTATAAAGCGTGTTTAAAATAAGTAAATTTTTTTATTAATTATAAGACAAAATTTGATATATAAAAATCGGTAAAATCGCCTTACCAGAAACTCGAGGCTTACGAAAAATACAGGCTATCTATATATATATATATATATATATATATATATATATATATATATATATATATATATATATATATCATTTAATACTCCCAACGAAAGCCAGGAGTCACAATGTAATTCAATGCCGGTCGTGGTATTAGCCAGCGGAGTAGTTGTTTTTGTGATTCAATTTTGTGCCTTTGCCCTACACGGGGCTGGCTAGTCTATGGCGGCCTGATGAGCTCTAATAAGAGCGAAATCGCGATCGTCGTTTGACTAAAATGGATCATTGTGTCTGCTGTGATGCAGAACATGTTCCAAACAAGGATCATTTTCTTGTTATGACGTTGGTGTAAGTGGAATGAAAACATACTATCATTTAATACTCCCAACGAAAGCCAGGAGTCACAATGTAATTCAATGCCGGTCGTGGTATTAGCCAGCGGAGTAGTTGTTTTTGTGATTCAATTTTTTGCCTTTGCCCTACACGGGGCTGGCTAGTCTATGGCGGCCTGATGAGCTCTAATAAGAACGAAATCGCGATCGTCGTTTGACTAAAATGAATCATTGTGTCTGCTGTGATGCAGAACATGTTCCAAACAAGGATCATTTTCTTGTTATGACGTTGGTGTAAGTGGAATGAAAACATACTATCATTTAATACTCCCAACGAAAGCCAGGAGTCACAATGTAATTCAATGCCGGTCGTGGTATTAGCCAGCGGAGTAGTTGTTTTTGTGATTCAATTTTGTACCTTTGCCCTACACGGGGCTGGCTAGTCTATGGCGGCCTGACGAGCTCTAATAAGAGCGATATCGCGATCGTCGTTTGACTAAAATGGATCATTGTGTCTGCTGTGATGCAGAACATGTTCCAAACAAGGATCATTTTCTTGTTATGACGTTGGTGTAAGTGGAATGAAAACATACTATCATATATATATATATATATATATATATATTATTTATATATATATATATATATATATATATATATATATATATATATATATATATATATATATATATAATCCCAAAAACCATGATTTCTTAATGGACCAAAACTGTGAAAGCTTTCGTTCTACGTTAAAATGTTAAGGTTGTACACATTTAAAAAATTTCATGTTATTTTTTCTGTTTTTTTTTATTTTAATTTTCTCAATTCTGTCGATGTGTCTGTCCATCTGTCTGTCTGTCGGTCTGTGTGTCTATCGGTCTGCCTGTCCGCCGTATAATTTAATTAATTAATAATGAAAGAGGTCGCGACCTAGAAAAAAGTAACACTCCATATTTTTGTAAAATATATCATAGCCATTTCGTAGATAATGCTTACAGTGTAATGTGTGTCAAGGTTGAACGAGTTACCCCTAGAAATGAACCAGGTCTATGAGATAAAAACTAAAAAAAAAATTAAAATTTTAAAATCCTGTTTCCCAGAAACGAGAGCCTTGCAGACACATATGATATATTTGTCGTATTAAAAAAAAGGTCCTTTATTTTCACAAACAATTCAGACAAAATGGTGGTCTAATTTAATGTTTAAACATGTTGTGTGAAGGAAAATAGTGTATGACATAATTTATGTATTTTAATGTGAACGAAATAATGAAAAATAAATATTAATATTAATTATAATATAGCAAAAGTAAATTAAAAACAATTAAAAAAAGTGTATTCACCTTTATCTGCAACTTCCTTAGTAGAAATTTCACTAGACACATATAACAAATTTTATGAATCCGTAGAGTTTGATAGTAACCTAAGACAAAATTGAAATAACTACATTTTATAGGATTCGTATAAAGATATAGCCAAATATAGTCGAATGCGGTCTTATCGTGCGGGTCCATAAAAATTTATGGACAATATCGAACACACTATACATCAAAATCCACTAACAAAAACTTTCTTTATTGGTTTAGGTATGTCGATGATATTTTAGCTTGTTTTGTTGGAACACAGAGACAATTAAGTGTTTTTACCGATTTTATCAATAATATCCATCCCAATATAACTTTTACAACTGAATTAGAACAAAATAACTGTATTAATTTTCTAGATTTAATTATACAGAAAAATGATAATAAACACGACTTCTCTATTTTTCATAAACCTTCTCATACAGATATTACTATTCACGTTAGCTCTACTCACCCCTATCAACATAAATTAGCGGCTTATAACAGTGTGGTTCACAGGCTAATTAATATTCCAATGTCAAATATTAATTTTGAAAAAGAACTTAACATAATAAAACAAATTGCTGTCAATAATGGATATGATCCAAATCTCGTAAATAATATTCTTGCCAAGAAACAATATAATAAAGCCATTAGTCAAGTATATCCTAATATTAAAGGTCAAACTAATAAGTTTTATAAAGTTTTAACTTATATTGGATCACCCTCTGAACGAATCGCTACTTTATTGCGTAAACAGGATTTAAATGTTGCTTACAGGACAGACAATAGTTTGGGTAAATATATAAAAAATAATAAAGACAAAACAAGAAAAACAAAACAATCAGGTGTCTACAAATTAACCTGCGGTGACTGTCCAAAAACGTACATAGGTCAAACAGGTAGAACGTTTAACAAACGCATTCCAGAGCATAAAAGTATTTTTTTGAATAAAAAATCTGATTTAACCTTAGACTGTGTCAAATTGGAAATTAATATCCGACGTTTCGAGTAGCTTGTATAGTGCCATATATATAGAGAAGAACAACATTACCTAACGGTGGCTCCTTAACATTGTACTCTCGCGTTTAATTGAACGCGTAATATCCTCATGTCTCCGATGTTAGAGAATTGTGATCAGAAATCGAAATGGCTCTAAATACTAAAGAGTTAATAACCGATTTTATTTGTACTGGAAGGTAGTGGGAATTTGCATTTAAGTATCTATTTGTATGCGTCGGTTTTCTATACAGAGTACAGGTACTTCTAGGAAAGAATTATTCCATTAGACCCACTTTCCAATGTGAATTTAACATTATGATATTGTTGGTTAAGGTGGTACAGAAGTATGAGGAGATTATGCTGTCCATGAGGCCAAACAACAATATCATTGACATATCTGAATCGGTGGTTTCGTTTTACAAACAAACAAACAAACAAAAGTATGCTTTATTGCCGCAGAAAAATTTTACAATTTTATGGACAAAGCAAAATATACCTAAAAATAAGACATATCAAAACATTAATCGAAAATAATTTCGACAGGTCAGTGCTTTTTTTTTTTAAAATGTAAATTATCCATTTACCAAATCGTAAAACACACGTTAGAATATAACATAACATTGCAAACAGTAAATGAATCATGATAACCTTATAAAAGTAAACAAACACACATGTACGAGGTGAATAATTTCGATGACATTGAAATCAAAATTGCAACTATGCGACCTTAAACTCTATGTTATTATAGTTATACAAATAATTGTGATGTTAAACAGAAGGTATATTGAACTAGTGTAGAATGTAGTATACAAAAAGAATTAAATTGTTTTTAATCCAATACCTAACAAAAATAATTAAGTTTTAAGTGAATGTTCGACAGTTCTTTTCCCTATATAATGATTTACAAAATTCTATGCTACGAGTTAGGACATGACTCACAAAAGATTTAAGTAAACAAGCGAGTTTAGTGACAATTTAAAGAGACTTACTCACTGAAAAAAAAAATCATTAACGCTGTAAAATGGTCTCTCAATGAGGTATGCTTTGGTGTTTTTTCGAAATTGTGCAAGCATAGGGATAGATTTTAAATGTATTGGCAGATTGTTGTAAAGTTTTATGGCGTTGTAAATAATTGATTTTTTTATTAATTCTGTGGAAGGAATGGGAAGATAAATATCATGCCTAGAGTTTCTGGTAGGGTATACATGTTGTGGCCTTTCTGGGAGGGTGTTTATATGTTTTCTCAGCAAACATACCGTTTCCAAAATAAATAATGCAGGAAGTGTTAATATTTCATGTTTTTTGAAATAGTATTGGCAGTGAGCTCTATTATTTAGACCAAACAAATAACGAATGGCTCTCTTTTGAAGCATAAAAATACTACGAAATTGCTTGGTGGTACAGCAGCCCCAAAAGGGAAGGCCATAGCGGAGGTGGGATTCAAATAAAGAGAAATAAGTAAGTCTGGCAGAAGGAACGTCTAGTTCTTTTGAAACTGATCGAATGGCGAAGCAGGCGGTAGAAAGTTTTTTAGTTAAGGTGTCAATATGATTAGACCATTTTAGGTTGTTATTTATATTTAAACCCAGGAATTTAACCGACTCTACGTATTCAATATTGCTGTTATGTACCTGAAGTGGTTGTAAAGTTCCCTTATAAGATAACGCCACCGTTTTATCGACGTTAAAACAAAGCATATTGGAATCGGACCAAGCCTTAATTATAACCAAGTCTTTGGAGATACTAGAGTGTAAAGACGTTGTATCAAAATCACTCCATGTTATGCTTGTGTCATCAGCAAAAAGGGAGATTCTTCCATTAATTTTAAGGTTCGTGATATCATTAATGTATAACAAAAAAAGAATAGGTCCCAAGACTGAACCTTGAGGGACTCCACTTGTAATCAACTTACAATCAGAATCGGAACCGTATAGTAAGCGTATGTTAAAGCAATATCCTTAGAGGCCTTCATAAAGATATCCGCTATTACAGGCGATAGAGGAGATCTCATGGTTGCTCCTGAATTTTGTTCATAAAAAGTTCCTTGAAAAATGAAATAAGTAGATGTAAGACAAACTTCAACTAGGTCTATTAAGTTCTTATCAAGATTATTTTGATCCAATATATCTGATATAATGGAATTTGAATCGTTGATTGCAACATTTGTATATAGTGATTCTACATCGAAACTGAGCAAAATATCTTAGGGATCTAACTGGATTGCCTTAAGTTTTTCCACGAAATAAAAAAATCTGTTTTTCTAGTAAATATATTAAGAAAATTTGAAAAATATTTATCTAGTTTGTAGATAGGCGACTCTCTTGCACTGACGATCGGTCGAAATGGTACATTGTTCTTGTGTATCTTGGGAAGACAGTAGACCCTGGGATTTTCAAGTTGCTTGGCTCTAATGATTTCTTCTCTGCTAGTGGTAGACTGGATGCGTTAATCATATTGATGATGCGCGTTTCTATTCTTCTTGTAGGACCTGCCTGCATAACGTTATAGATGTTGTTGTTCAAAAGTTAAGTTACCTTTTCCACGTATTCCTACTGTGGTGTTGACTTTATCTGCTCGAATGACCCAAATATCTGTTTTTTATTTTAAAGTCTTCATCGCTGTTTTTTCGGTTACGGAGAGATTCGGCTTCGGCGGTTTTTAATTCTTAATGATCTTCGCTGTCTCATATCTGATTTTATAGGCTTGCTCCGCTGGCAATTTACTGATTGCGGCTTCAACGGATGATACTATGTCTTCTATGGGAATGATACTTGGTCCTATGATGAAATTGTGACCTTTGGAAGGGAAGGAATGTTCTGCTTTGGTTAGCGGCTTTGACGACACGTTGATAACTGTATTTTGTAGGATTTTTTTCTGTTCAAGTGCGCTTCAAACCTCTTTGGTTGCTGAAGTGTAAGTTCTTGATGGATTTTTTCTGCCTGTTGGCGATGTCGCCCAAAGTTGTAAATATTCTTTCTTCTAGTCTAAACTAATTTCAGGTGAATTTCTAGTGACTAATTCACGACGTATTGCCTTAATCCTATCTCTAACTAATGCATTGCTGGCAGGCTTATAAATATTCTTTTAAAAGTAACGTGAAGTCTCACCTGTCGGGTATAAAAGCTCGCCTGAATCTCCTCGAGCTCATTCAGTATTTGTTCAAGTTCGTGAAGTTAAGATCCCTGAAGATTCTTTGTGCAAACGAAGGCGAAACGTCAGATGGTAATTCGAGCTTGACACGGTATAATCCCAATAACCTCCCACTTGATTTATATGAAAAATTTTAGGTTCATTTCATAAACAGTTTTTTGATTTTTTAAAATACTTTGTGCTCCACCATTTTTTATTTTTACCAAAATACTACCATTCCTTCCCCATATAACCCTTGCTTTTTTACCATTTCAAATCAATCGAATATGTAGTTTTTTACCTATGTCGCGAAGAGACAGACAGCACGACAGAAATTTCAAAACGTCAGATTGGAAATGGGAGAACATTTGTTTCGGGATCTAGGCACCTTATCCCCACCATATGTTGATCATTTGAATCATTGGATATGATAGACGCTGCAAGTTGGAAAATAAATATAAAGTTGTATCGCTAAATGAGATATCTCAAGCCTACCAAACAAGAAAAAAATCGAGCTCTAACTAAACATTATAATATCAAATTTTATATATATTTCCTCATTTATTGTCACATTAACGTTAAAGTGTATAACGAGCGGAAATTATGATTTCACGGCACCCAACCGAGTCGAAATCAAAGCCAGAAATCGCAGTTGTTGTCCCGAAACACGAAACGGTGCAGTTACGGCGCGCGTGCAGCTGCCCGGATCAACAGACCAGAACAACCAACCCCCTTTTTCTCCGGGATATACCTTGCCGCCCCAGGGCAGGATTTAAGACGGTTTTATTTGATTTTATTGTATTTTTCGTAGTATTGTTTGGATTCTTTGAAGTGACTGTGTAAATAATTGAATTCAAATTCGTGGCCAGTGTAAACAGCTATGCTTGTCATCAATAATAAAACACGTTAAACTTCTTTTTGGTTTTTAAAAACGGTTAGCTTTTTTAAAGTATAGAACTAAGAAATGCTATAACTGACAATGTTATTACTATAGACGGGTACAGGGCGTGTGGGGCGGGGTGGCGGCGTAAGTAATTTTTTGAGTTTCTCGAGGTATGACTGTGGGATTGATTCAAATTTTGCTTTTGAAAATATGTGGATTAAATTTAAGGTGGAAAACAAAAACAATGTAGTCGGGTTTTTTTATAGACCCCCAAATGAATCAGTCAACTCTTTTTTTGATGTATTTGATGAATATCTGGCATTAATTAGAAGTAAGTTTGACTATGTCATATGCTTGGATGATGAGAATATTGATATGCTGTCTCAAAATACTGCGATATATCAAAGATTTGAGAAAAAAAATAAAACCCACCCGAATATCACTAAATAGGATTTCTTTACTTGAAGTAATTATTGTTTCGGATGAACCTGCTGTTACAGGCTCGTATGTAACTCCCATGGATCATGTGTCGGATCATGATTTTACGGTATGTACATTGCAATTTGAAAATAAAAAACAAATCAGGACCTATTTACAAGAACATTAGAGATTTCAGAAACCTTGATCTTAATGTTTTTAAGGCAAGTCTTTCTTCAATACCTTTTAATGATATTTATAGCCGAAATGATATAAATGAGAAAATCGAATTACTGAATTGTTACTTACTAGGACTATTTGACGCCTGTGCTCCGTTCAGGACAGTACGAATGACAAAAAAATATTCACCGTGGCTAACAGAAAATCTAAAACTGCTTATGTCGCTTAGGGACAAGGCTCGACACAGATTAGAAAACTACACTACTTTGGCTTTTAAAAATGAAAAAAGGCTTATTTTACAGATAGATTTCGAAGAGCAGGTACCAATGGTATGTGGCGTGAGTTGCTTTCGCTGGATATTACGAGAGGGTGGTCGGACGTACCTGAGCAGCTAAAAGATGTTGAATAATTAAACGACTATTATATAAATGGTATACCGAAACTTGCAGCTGATCGGGAAATTTTGGATTTCTATCACGGTCACACTGTGCAGGATCGCGAAATATTTGATTTTCAGCCTGTGTCCGAGTTTGAAGTCCAGAATGCGCTGGAGCAGGATGGGATTAATATTAAAATATTATTATTATGTTGCCCACAGATTTTACCTCACCTAACCCATATTGTGAATTTCTGTCTCAGTCGTTCAGTGTTCTCTGATATCTGGAAGGAGACCCTTACCAAAGATTAACACACCAAAGAGTTTTAAAGACCTCCGCCCTGTTAGTATTTTACCAGCACTTTCAAAGCTACTTGAAAAGATAATAGACTCTCAAATTCGAACATTCGCCTTTAGTACTAACATAATTCCATCAGTACAATCAGGATTCAGAAAATTTCATAGCTGTGAAACCACTATTTTAGCTATAACAGACGATATTTTGCGAGCCAATGATGTTAATAAACTTACACTTTTAACCTTAATTGATTTTTCCAAGGCCTTCGATACCTTGAGTCATAATATTTTATTTGCCATGTTGTACTATTTGGGGTTTTAGAATTCGGTAATACATTTTTTTCGCTCTTATTTTACAAATAGAAAGCAACGTGTTAAAATTGCTGGACCAATTTCTTGTCAGGTGTGCTTCAGGGGTCTATCCTTGGGCCACTAATTTACATTTTATATACGTCTGAAATAATTAAAGCCGTTAAATTTTGCCAACTTTATCTTTACGCGGACGATACGCAAATGTATTTTTCTTTTCCACCGAAAGACTTTGTGCCTTGTTTAAATAAAATTAACGATCTGGATAGTCTTTATAATTCAGCGTCTAAGCACTGCCTTCAAATTAATCCCTCGAAACCATGTTTGTTGGTATTCGGTTCGACCAAAATGAAACAGTCCCTTACTACAGAAATAAAAGTGAAAGTAGGTAATACAGAAGTGTTTTGTACAAACGAGGCTAAAAACCTCGGTCTAATTTTGGATACGGATCCTAAATTCCGAAGTCATATAAGCAGCTGTATTCGCGTTGCCTACACTAACTTAAAAATGATATATGGCATGTGAAATTTTTTGTCCAAAAAATCGAAAATTATTCTATGTGAATCTCTTGTACTTTCTAAGTTTAATTTCGCTTACACTCAGCTATACTCTTTCACACGTGCATGTTTATAATAATCTCCCTGACATATTAAAATCGCTCCCATTACATTTGGTTAAGGACAAACTTAAAAAACATATGTTAGATAATCAAAGTATTTCTCTAACATAAGTCAGAGTTTTCTTCCATTTGTACTGCCTGAAAAGTTTTATTTTCCTTTTTTTTATTATCTTTGTTTTTTCCTTCTTCTATAGTTATAATAGTAGTTTTTTAGACATTGGCAACATTTGGAACTAGTTTAACTATTGCTAGTGCTCTTAATTGTGTATTATAAATTATATAAGTTTATCTTTAATTTTTTTTTTGGCTTAAGATGAAAAACAGAGATCTTCCTTAGGGAGGCTCACCTGATCTTCGGCCTTTTTCAATAAATTATATAGTGTTTTTTTTTATTTCTTGTAAAGATGTATGTATTAATTATGGAAACTAAAAACTAAACTAAACTAAACTAAACAAAAAAAAACTAATTTATTAACATAGGAAAAGAAACCACAAAAGATAGAGAATTAAGCAACACTCTACAGGGTATCCCATTTTCGGCGCTTTAGAGGGATATCTCCCTTATGTTTGAAGGTAGAGTTGCGGTTTCCGCGACATGTGCTACTTTTTTGCGAAAGATGGTGCTGGCAGAATTTTCGTATCCATTTTGGTTTTTCTGAAAATGTCGCATTTTCAGGCACCCCTTGTTTCCAGCTATTTGATAACTTATCAAAAAAGCAAAAACTGTTGCTTATATGACTTTTCCCATATAATTCAGTACCGCTTTCAGAATAAGTATACAGCGTCAGGTCAAAAAGTTATCAATCTAATAAAAATCCGCAGGAAACTTCGGAATAATATTTACAAAGATAACGTATTTTAAGCACTATGGTTAGAATAATATCTTAGGCAGAGATGCGGGAAGGCAGCCAACTCAACTTTAGTAGAGCACTGATCATTTATACAGGCCCGTCCTAAAGCATACACCAAATAAGATAGAAAGTAAAATAAACGTATTGGGCAGGGGCGTGCGGTGAAATTTTAAGGAAGGGAAGCAATTTTTAGAAAATTACCTATTTGTAATGTAATTCGATTCTTCGATCATTTTTTGCAAATTCGTCAATGACGTCATTATAAAAACGTCGATGCTCCGACATATTTTGGAGAAGTTTATTTTCAATGGACAACAGCGATGTATGCGAAAGTCTCTCCTGCCCCGTTGAATATCTCACGAAATTTTTTATACGTTTAAGTGTTGAAAAATTGCGTTCTACTGATGAACTTGTGGCAGGTATTGTCAATACTAATTTACATAATTTCGATACTTCGGTGTAGGCATCTCCCAGCAGTTATTTTTTGCGCTAATGTCTTCAGTTTCGTAAATCACTTTTAGATCAGATCGCAGTAACACCCGTTAAACCGTTAAATCTATAGTTTATTTATATCTATATGATGTTTGAACATCTCCCACCTTGTCTGTTCGAAGACGCTTGGCTTGTGGCTCTACATTTAACGTCATCGTTTTCTCCCAAAATAGGTCAAAGTCATCTCTTTTTTGGCTTAACGTGGACTTAAAATCATCCACTTTTTTTAGACAAAAAGCAATATCATTTGTTTCAGTTTGTAACATTGTCCGAGAATGGAAATATTTCTGATAATATGTTCAACAAATAATTAAAATTAAAATCTCGTTTTAAACAGTCCAAAACCCCTTCGAACTATTTATTGCTTCTGAGTCCCACGTTTCATTATTTTCTATTATATTCTCAAATAGTTCAATCAGTGATTCACGATTTTCAGATACTGTTAACACAAGTCTTCCATTATAGTTCCACCTAGTAGGAGCTACTTTGGGCAGTCGCTTGTGGACAATGGAGTCCAAAGCTTGTGTACGTTTTGTTGACTTGGAAAAAAAAGCAGCCATGCCACTTGAAGTAACGAAAAATACTCTTAATGTGATTGACTGACTGGGATAAAATAAAACCAAATTTAATTTATGATCAAAACAATGGACAAACACAGCACTTGGGGAAGTTTCTCGAACTTTACCTTGCAAACCCCCTAATTATCCTGCCATCACTGCAGCTCCATCATAGCTTTGAGTAACTAATTTGTTATCTCCATTAATTTCTTTAGTAACGTTATAAACTACGGTATATAATGCATCTGCTGTACGATTTTCGGACACATTCTTAAAACCTTAAAAAAATCGCTCTAGAATTCTTCCGTCTGTTTTAACGTAGCGTATTACTATAGATAATTGGCTAAAATTATCAGTTGTTTCGTCCTGAACAATAGCAATGAGCCGCGCCTCGCCAATCTTCTGCTTAATTCTTTTTAGAATAATGGTTGCAACAGCGGAAATTAAATCATTGTGGATTCGATTCGACGTTCCGCGAAAAACGCTAGACTGATCTAAATGATTTTTAAGCCAGCATCATATTTAGCCATTAAACTAAGTAAATCATGAAGATTTCCTCCATTTGAAGAAACCTTTGTTTCGTCATGACTTCTAAATATCAATTCGTGCTGTCCAATAAAACAAACAACGTCGATAAGTCTTCTTAATATTCCCCTATTTTTATCGATTAGTTCATTGTGTTGGGGGTGACTAATTTCCAACTGTTTATTAAGTACCTGTTCAATTCTGGTTTTGCCGAAGACTTTTTCTTTTATGACGGCCTGTAAATGCGCTTTGGACATAATGTGTCTTTTTACAGCTTTATGGAAATTGTTTAAATAGGAAAAACCAGTTTTACTCCAGAGACCTTTTTCATTTTCAAAAAGTAAACATGGCCAACAAGGTGGCTGTTCATAGAGAGCTTAAAGCGGAGCTGCTTGAAGTGTGTTCTCCTCCATAACGGAAACGTATACGGTTCATTCCCAGCAGCCCATTCAGAATATGAAGAAATTAAGAGAGTCTGTTTCCTCCTTGGACAGCAACACGACTAAACTAAGTCCCTATTTTTTCTGTATGTAGTCCATCAGAGCTCGTGAGAAGTATTAGGTACAATCAAATTGCCTGCCAAGATCTGCAGCCGGACTCAGTGCTGGTATAGAAATCTACCTGTCGCTTTCGCTATCAAATTCTATTGTAGAAAGCGATAGTTAGTTTAAACGGCTCTCTGCCTCTCTTCGGAGACTTTCGGTGCAGTATTATGCGATCTACAAACATTGACCCAGAGTTTGGTTATTTTTAGGGACTTTAAGATTTATTTTCATTTTATTAGTGTTTTTTTATTTTAGGCAACTGCATTTTGTTTATTTACAAATACATATGCATACACATAGTTTATTCTTATGTAGTTAATTTTATTCGTTTTGTAATAAATTTTTTGTAAAAATATCATGCTGCCAGTAAATGTTGCAAATATACGAGCCATTGAAGAGGAGAAAAGTTGGAAGAAATCCGGAATGAAAACATAGAGAAACTCTTAATGAGGGGAAACAAGTGACCCCTTTTCAATAGAGGATACACGATTTCGTGAACTCTTCAGGCTTAATAAAGATATAGCTCAGTATACTTTTAATGGAATCTTTCTACAATTGAAAAATCAACGTAGTCCTACTGCTGTACCCTCTCTTGAAAAATTTCTTGCAGTTCTTCATTTTTATGCAACGGGTACATACCCTACATAAAGAGTAATAGGTCGAAGTTACAACATATCAATGTCCCAACAAAGCATATGAAGAACGATTGGTGAAGTAACACATGCGTTAGTAACAATATTTTCTGAACAATATGGATAAAGGGACTCTTTACCAAATAATCTTACCTTAAAATTAATTATCCCAACGATAAATCCCACAATATAATAAATACACTGGGATAACAATGAATAAATACGGCACCGCTCATACCTCAAATCAAAACAATAAAGAAAAGTGTGGTTATATTGACGTATTTTGTAGAATTTCATATGTATTGACATGTCGCTTCAAAACTACTATTTTAGTCGAGTTCTAGCGAATAATTTGTGACACAGAGTGTCGTGCATGTAGAATTGAGGCGAATAATAGAATTCTACACGACACAGAGTCCCACTGCTGACCTGAAACCTTATTGACAGAAAAAATATTATATTTCCGCCTTTGCATACAAAACTAGGTCTCATGAAGCAGTTTGTTAAAGCTTTGTTGGTTGAAGGAAACTATAATTTCCGCATTTCCTACCCTGTCATATGACGAGATAAAGGCCGGTGTGTTTGATATTCTACAGATTTTACAGCTCATTAAAAATGAACATTTCACAGAACTTAAGAAGAATGCTTGCCTGGCATTCAAAAATATTGTCAAATACTTTCTTGGAAATACACAAGACCAGAATTATGTCGAAATTTTCCAGCGATAATACATCCCCTTTAAAAGTTTAAGGTTATCATATGGCCCTTTTTGCGTGGGAAGCTTTCTTTGCCGCTTTCATTTAAGTTAAAACTAATAACAATTAAAACATTTCATTTGGTTCAATTATGATAAATTTACTATGTTTAAAATACAATAAATACAAAGATCATTGTTTCCCTTCAGAAAACATCGGCTGAGAGGATTTTTCTTTGCCTTTCTTTTTTTTCGCCATGGTTTTTTTGATTCAGAACGCTGATAAGTTAGTTTAAGTTTTAGACATTTATGTAGAAGCCACTTTTATCCTATTTAGACGGGAATGTAAATTATATTTCAATTACATATATAAAGTAGAACTCTAGGCGACACCTATGAAGCATGTATTAATTAAGGGTTCAGGGTGCGTCTATGATGAAGCATTGTGTTTAAGCGAATAAGAGGCAGTTCTTGTCAAATTAGGTGTCGACCTCCTTTTTATTTTTAAAACAAGATTTAGTCTATTTCAAAGTTCTGTTTGTTACAGTTGATTTAACATTCTTCTTTTGTGGTGGTTTATGGGACTTTACGTTTACAGTAGGTTATTAAAGTTGAAGGATTATTAAAGTTATTTTATTTTGATTCTATGATTCATTTGGGAGTATATATTACTCAAAAGTTAAATTTATGGATTATTTAAAGATTTTTGTATTCTTTTCTTTTGCACTAAGTTTGGGGATTTTAAGTAAATTCAGTCATTTTCTAGAATTTAATATAGATTTAAACTTTTTTGTTATTAATTTTAAGTGTTATTTTTGTATAGTAATTTACATCAATATAATTTTTTTGAATAAATCTTTAAGTTGTTTTTTAAAACCAAATATTTTATTTAAATGTAGATATGTTGTTTCAGTTTGTTGTTGTTCGAGATTCAAGTGGCAGCTGAATTAGTAAGATAAGATGTTTAATTAGATTTATACTAACAATTATATTTGATAGCAATGTTAATTATTATTTACAAAGAAGCCGATAGACCTTTGATTTAACTTATCATATCTTAGTTAATTTCAGTAATGCGATAGGGTTGCCGGTCACATTTCAAATAAATAAATAAATTTAAATATAATAAATCTCTGCTCTATAACCTTGTTACAGTTATAAGCGAAAATGATTACTCTAATAGGTTTTTTTAGTATTTGTATGAACAGAATTTAACTTGTAATATAATAACATCTGTATGAATAAAATTATTATGGCATGCTTGGTCAGCTCTCGCTTTATTTTCCTTTGTATGTCCTTGTTGTTAGACTTTTAAGACAAAAAGAAGGTATCCTGTAGCTTGTTAAAACGTGTCGTGTTAGACAAAAACTGCGAATATTTTTGGATTCAGAGGCCAAAAATGAGTCAAAAACATGTCACAGCTACAAGACAATTACTTTGCTTTTCAAATTATCGGTCTTAATAGTTGATGCAATATAAGTATACGCATCTGCATTTATAGAAATGGAAACGCAATTGGCAAAAAATTGTCTCATAAGAACAGAAGTTCTTCTTTAATTATTTGTTGTTTGCAAAAATCCGACCCTGTAAAGTATCGAAATTGTAGTTTTATTTATACGTGCCAGTTTAACAATGAAAGACCAACAGGGGTACATTCAAGCAACTCGTACTTCAGTGTTATATATTTTGTAGTGCGCCCGAGTCAAACCACCCTTACGACGGCAGCACGTGGAGGGTGGCTAACAGTGGCGTAGGAAAGTTATGCAAGTGCAAAATTCAATTTGCTGAAAAATAAAACCCAATATAAATAAAATATAAAAAAATAAAAATAATTTTAAAAAATATGGCAGTGTTTTCCTCGATCGATACACATTCCAATAACTAAAGATATATTTATCGGCGTTTTCAGTTCGGTTTATATCAGTTTATTTTCCTTTTTCTGTTTTTTATCTATTTATTTCCTTTCGTCATTTTTACTTTATTTTTCTTTTTAAATTTATCCGTATTGTCAGTGCTATACAAAAAATGATGATATTGGTATTTTAGATAAAATATTTAGGAGTCAAATAACCCTTCTGTTTGGATATCCGGGTGAGGAGTGCTCGAGGAATTCTGTTGTGCCGTCGAAATATAATAACGCCTCGTTTATTAAAAAAATCTGCGGCTTTAACAAAAACCTTAAGTATATTCACCCTCATCTCCTTTCCCTCAATATTCCCTTAACTAAAACCAAAATCCATAGAAAAAATGCAACCAATAATCTTTGCTATCTGGGCTTCCCAATTTCCCTAATCACTTTTTCAGAACGATCTAGTATGCACCTACGTTTGTAGTAATCAGTCTTATAAAAAATCTTGAATCTAACTGATTCAATATTACCTCTCACCCTCCCTCAGGCAATTCCTATAACAGCTTATCAACTTTATTTTTATTAAAGTGAAGTAACACTGTTTCTTCGGAAAGGTCCATAGCAAATCGCCCAATTTTCGTAACCCAAAACTAGAATAATTCCATTAAATTCTCTGGGGACATCCACATTGCTACTCTTAGTATATCCAAGGCCAACGCTTTCGATCAAACTTGGCATCGAAGCAATTCTTAACAGACTTCTTGCCTATGATCTTCTTCTAAGATTTTATGCTTGGATTGTTACTTTGCTTTTCAGCCGAAGTATTTCCTTAATGAATGATGGTTAGTTCTTTTGCTTTCACAAAAACATATAATTTCCTAGACCTGTTTACAAGACGGATATGCACTAGAGGCGTAGGTAAATGATTTTATCTCTTCCCCAAGATCCTTGCATAATCGTTAAATCGAGAACCTTATCCAGTTCAACAATACCAAAGATACAATTATTTTTACTAGATTATCCCCCAATAAATACGCCTAATAATCAAATTCTTGAAATTAAAGATATCTTTTACTTTTCAGCCGGATCATCGCTGGAAGGTCACATCTAATCAGTTGCCACGACAACATTTTTGACGAAATAATATGCATTATGTTATCCTTAAATATCAGGACGACAGAAGTATGTATCAATCCTCACGTACCTCTTCATTCTTTCAACTCTATGGTAGGTTAGATTAAAAATGAGTGAATCATATCTGTAACTCTTTGGTCTACTGTGGCTCATACTTATACTTACTCTTTCCCAAGCACTGCTTGCTCCTCAATGAGTCTTATTATTCCATTCTTTAAGGCCTATAGCAGCAAGATATCCCTACCAAATATAGAGAACCTCTCTCGCCATCCTTCGTTTATTATGATTTTGCTCTTGTATACAAATTGATAGCAAGACTTCAGCTTGATAGAAGTATTTTTACCTAGGCTCAGTGATAAGGCAATCCTTGACCTTACTCCATGAATTCCAACTCCTACGCTCTTACTGATTTTGAAACCATCTGTAAACAAGCGCAACTTCCCTTTACGTAGGTCAGATTCATTCATATTCAACTACTCCTCGTGAAAAGATCACGAAATAGAGTTGATGTGTGAATAGTAGTTGTCAGTACCTGTAAAGGCTGTAGTTTTAATTTCCTGATTTCTTTTCATAGTGAAGAGAACTATTACCATTTTGTTAGGGTTGATAGATACCTCTTTCCCACCACGTTAGTGTGGTAATCAATACTTCCTGATTCTTTCTTAGCCTTCTCCCTCTAAAGATGTTGTTATTCTCTTGTTTTTAAGCATTACTCATATCCAATCACATATATGAGGTTCTACACCTTTTTTAGCAGTTTACTCTACGTTACCTAAATACTGTTATATGATTTGCAATTTAAAGTTCTGTGGGTTCTGCTTGCTGTTGGTGTCTGCTTCCTTTTTTTTTATCTGATATTCATCTAGCGTCCTGCAAGCTTTCACTCTATTAAACAACTATTTCTTAAATTTAAAGTTTTTTCTTTGACTATATTCATTGCACATAGGCACAAAGGTGAGTTTTTTAAAATGTTTGTACGGGGAGTACTAAGGTAGAACGAGTCAGTGCATCTGGATGCTAAACGCGGTACATTAAAATTTAATCTGTGCAACAAATCTGGACACTGTATATCATTCGAAATAATCTTGCGGAGTGTGACCATCGAGGAGCATCTCCTACCCACATCGAGACTAGAAAATTCGTGCCTAGACAGCAAAGTATCATTAGAAATTCCAATAGGTGGGTATACCTTATCAATTCTATAAGTTAGGTATATTAAAAAACGTCTCTGCACAGACTCCAACCTATCAATATGTATCCGATAGAAAGGACTCCAGACAGCTGAGGCGTAATGTAGTTTGTACTTGACATATGCACTGTAAAGAGTCTTAAAAGTCTTGACATCGTTAAAATCTTGACTGATCCGAACAATAAATCCATACATACCGTTAGCCGACTCTATAACATTGTCAATGTGATTATTAAACGAAAGTGAGGGATTTACATTTACATTTTGCGGCGTTTAATTGCAAGTTGTTCTTTACACACCACGCTACGATGCGTGCAAGATTCGCTGAAAGCCTCTCACAGTCAGCAAGATCCTCCACAGCAGAATAAAATTTTAAATCGTCCGCATATAAGAGATACTTTACATCTATGACATCGACAATATCATTAAAGTACAGATTAAAAAGCAAAGGGCCTAAGTTTGAACCTTGAAGGACACCTGATGTAGCTAAATATTCCACAGATTTAAATCCATTTAACTGTACATACTGTATTCGATCAGTGAAGTACGACTGAAACAACATAATTAACTGGTCAGATATACCAAAGGTCGACATTTTTTGTAGTAAAATACCGTGATCTATTCGGTCAAATGCTTTTGTTAGGTCTGTATATATGACATCTGTTTGGGTTTTATTGTCAATGTTCTGCGCGATATCCTGAGTGATCACACAGAGATTGGATACTGTCAAGCGACCCTTTAAAAAAGCTATGCTGTCTCAGAATTGTTAACATGACTGTGTATTCTTTGTTCCAGCAGTACTTCAAAGACCTTACAGAAATTGCAGATGATTGAGATAGGTCTATAACATTTTACATCGGATCGATTCCTGCTTTTAAAAATAGGACATACCTTTGATGATTTCAATATTAATGGAAATATACCTGATTTTAAACAAAGATTTATCAAAGTGGTCACTTAATACATCAGACTCGTCAAAAGTGGCGATATTAAGGAGGGACGACTGGTATTTTTTCATATCACAAGTATTTCCGCCTGATACGTCGTATGATCCACCAAAATAATCTGCGAAGCTATTGAGTATATCAGAGGGATTATTCAACTCAGTATCACAATATGTCATATCATTGGAGACTTTAGCAGATAAACTTTTACTATTAACATACGCCCAAAATTTGTTGGAACTGACTGATATTTTTGATTCAAAATTTCTAACGTACTGTTTATAGGCTTTAGTGGTAGCAACGCTTGTACGTCATTACTTCTTTTATAAAGATGCCACTGCCTTGACTTCTTGCGAATTTGTCGAACAATATCACTGCTGAACCAGGGTGGATATGTATTATTTTTACGCAAGGAGTACTTTGGCACACATTGGCCCAATATATTATACAATTTTTCATAAAAATTCGCACAGGCATCTTCAGGATTAGTAAACGGCTCCAGCAATGACCAATCAATGCCAGACATTAGAGCGTACATGGAATGAAAATCAGCCTTTCGAAAGTTATAACAATTTATGAACGAAAACTCAAGGTTGTTTTTATTACCCAATTTTGTATTTAGTTTGAGAGTAATCTCCAAAGCTGGGTGCTAATTATCCTCAGTCACTAAGGGTTCCAACGACAATTCAACAAGACATGACTGATTGGTAAAAACTAAATCAAGTAGTCAGTTAAGTCAAAATAGTCCCTAAAATTATCAAGAACAGACATTTTTGCTGTCTGAGTGTTACAAGCACATTCAGAGACGTTAAAGTCGCCTATCATAATAATTTTAGAATTAAACAAAAATCTTAGTGACTCCAGAGCTTCAAGAAAACCCCGAAACTCCTCAAAAGTCGTGCTAGGAGGAATATAAAGGTTAATTAAATATATACATGATATATGGATCATAATTTTAACTACAATAAAGTCAATGTATTGGAGTTGTGGAAAAGCATAAGTACCTAAATTAACCAGAGTTGAGTTAAATTTTTGATGAACCCCAATCAACACACCCCCGCTTCTAGTGACATCCCTCAACACGCAATTCCTATCCCGATCCGCCCTGTAAACATTAAACGTAGAAATAAACAGTTCACAGTCTTTAATCAACGAGTTAAGCCATGTTCCCGTAAGAGCAATAATTTCAAGAGTGCTTTGTGCTCAGTTGTTTTTGAAATGAGACCTCGTGTGTTTTGGTACAGAATTGATAAGGAATCCCCAAATACCGAGCCCAACTTTGTTTCGTTTACCGGGGAAGCATAAGTAGTATTCTGTAGTTGCTACTTTACAGTATTAAGTTTAAGTTTATTTAATTTTTCAATGTAAGCGGAGCATTGTTCTCTTTCTCACACCGCATGATCGGTTGATACATTTTTATTTAATTTAAGACAATTAGTGCATTTTTTCGTCCTAGATTTACATTGTGTTGAGAGAACGATTGTTATAGAGGAATGAACTGGTAACATATTGATATAAATCCAAAGCAAAACAAAATAGCTCCCTAAAAAAAATCAGCCGAAAAAAAACTACTTATTATAATGATTTCAATTTTTGTTCAAAAATTGAGTGTGCTATAGAGATAAACTGGTTGTTGGTTCGAATTTAACTGACTATAAATTTTGCTAAAAAAAATTAAATCTGATTTTTTAAATTTTCTGTTTGTTGGTAAATATATACCTTACCTAAGTATACAAGAATTGAACGCAATTATCTTGGAAACTCTACGTCACTGCCCCCACGACTGCTCCGGTGGGTAGCAATGTTTATGTGGCTAGAAGGGGCGACAATAACCACCCCGAACATACAGCGCACCTGTTTGCCAAATCGTAAAGATTTGACATCCAGATTTTAACGCTTATCATTTTATTGGTGCACGCGGTCTGTTAACTCTGCCACTTTATTAAGAAACCATTAACTGTTTCCTTTTGAAGTAAATACCTCAATAAAGAAAGGCAAATTATATACTTGAAAGAAAATTAAATAATGCATTTTTCCGTTTCTATTTAGAAAAAAAAAAGACTTAATGAAGAGTAAAAAAAGACTAAAACCAAAGTATTAAAAAAGTAGGAATCTACTTAGTATATCACATAATTTGAAGTTGACATTTGTCAATAAAATCTAACAACGATTGTTGGCTTAATTGTTTACGATGGTGGGAAGAAAACAAGGTGTGCTCGCCAGCCAGCGCATCTACGTCAGATGTGAGGTAGCTTGCGAAAAAAATGTAGTAGGCCCTGGAAATAAACGTCAATAAAAATTGTAGGTTAGGCTACTAGTTTGACAACAAATATCAGTTTTAATTTTTTTTTGTGCAAAATAAATTTTACCTTGGAAGGAAAAGAATTTTATTATTTATCCTAAAAACCCCGATTTCTACAGTATAGAGGTTTCATGCTTGTTAATTGTTTCTAAATCAAATGATTTTTAGCGGTTATAAGCTGAGGTAAGCATTTTGAATATAAAAAGAATAATTGATGATGTTACGGAGAGCAACCTGCTCCACACTTGTTTAAAAACTAATAACTAAGATTAGAGGCCGGACTTTAGGAAAATTTGAGTGGACTAAATCAGACAAAGATTCAGCTAAAATGTGTATAAATAGTAACATATATTTTTCTAAGGTGTTCAAATACTTGATATTCTCACATACCTAGTGTAACCAGGTGTCCTCTTTTTAAGCATGTATGTAGGCATCTAGTATACATTTTGCAATGTATTGGAATTGTTCCCTTTTTGTTCACGAAAATTACATAATAAAAAATATATAATTATTAGGAGTTAGGAGCTTTCCTTGTAGTCATTGGTTATTATAACTCAGATACAAAAGGAGTGATCTTTTTTTAGTCATTTGTTGGATCACATTAGGGAAGTGTAAGCTCGAAGGCATAGCAGTACTTAAAAAGAATGGCTATCTGTTGCCAGCCTTAAGTACCCTCCGACGCACACTGGTTTGTCCTGTGTAATCTGGGAGGACAAAGGTCAATTTTCGGTATGCATTGAAATATCACGACACTACCCACATTCCACTGATAACATATCTAGTCGTCCTTGACCGTAATAGTTACCATAGTTACCTCACAATTTTCGCTGACAAACTTGTCAAAGTTCACGATTTTTAGCAGTTTCACGTGTATTTGTTTATGACCAAACATCTTTACATCGTTAGTGTTTATATCAAGTGACAATTTTTTGTTCTTGCAATGGATGGTAAGTACGAAGATTTTTGTTTACAATACAATATAGTTTTTTAAATTTCATTGCCCAATCACAGTACAGGGTTTTTTTTAAATTGAAGGGAGAATTTACTTTCTTGAAAAAATGACAAAGTTTGAAGAAGAATATAAAAAATATATATCGATGTCGTGTCTCAATTTTTTTACAGAAGATAGTTTAAACCTTTGTGTTTACAGGCCCGCTTTTGCCTTTTTGCGCTGGTGTGCGCTAGCTTGTGAAAACAGCTTTAAAAAGTGTCATGCACATAGACAAAATGAAAATTCAGGATTCTGTTAAAATCATAAATTTATTACTACATTTTTCTAACTTTTTAATCCCAAAGAGATTTGCTTTGAAAGTTTACAAAATGGACATTCTGTACAGGGTGATTCTTTATATTTGACCCATATCTACAGGTTTTATTATAGGAGATACAAAAAAACTGTAAATACAAAAGTTGTATCATTTTTCCTGTAGTATCTTTTAAGCTACTTGAAAAAACAAATAAGCATCGAAAAGCGGTGAAACCATAGCAACCTGAGTTTTTTCTAATGGAGTTTAGGTATAGAACATGTTACATAAGATAAGCTTAGAATTTTTCAAGGAATCCAAAAATGCAATAATATACAGTGTGAAAACACAGGTTGCTATGGTTTCACCGCGTTTCGATGCTTATTTATTTGTTTTTTTCAAGTAGCTTAAAAGATACTACAGGAAAAATGATACAACCTTTGTATTCACAATTTTTTTTATCTCCTATAATAAACCCTGTAGGTATGGGTCAAAATATAAAGAATCACCCTGACAATAATTATTTAACCCATCGACTAATATTGGTCGATGTTTAACCTAAACTTCTTTTTTTTAGAAAATCTTGCAGATATCCCTATTCCAATAAAATTCAGATCGCTTTATCTTGTATTTAAAAATGGACATGTTAGTTCAATAAAAAATATACCTAATTATGTGGTATCATATATGATTGAGAATGGACTAATTTCAGAAAACGATAAACGAGTATTAAAACTAAAATTATTTAATTTCACGCAACGATTTTCAGAATTGCTTCGCAATAGTAAAAGTTGTGAAAGATTCGAGCGTAAACAAACAGTTTGGCTCAATCGTGAGATACAATTTGAGTTTCACAGAAATGTACCTTTGGAAGCCCCACAAGTCCCAGAAGCCCCTCGCGAAAAAACATTTTCAGACCTTTCCAACAGATCGAAACTGAGAAGAATTAATCCAATTATCAAAAATTATAAAGAAAATGAAGTGGTTCATGCAGCTAAAGTCAGTTTATCCATTGCTGGAAAAAGAGATGCCGCTGCTATGTTGGCACAAATCACGGAATCTCCAAATAGAGCGACAAAAATAAAAAAATCATTGATTCAACAGCCAGTAACCCCAGAGCCATACAGTCCGGACAAGGCCTTAGCTGTGTTTATAAATGCCAACTTAACCAAACATTCCTACAATTTATTAAGGGATCAAGCCAAGATGCAAAATTGCTTTATATACCCATCTTATTACAAAATTTTACAAGCAAAAGTCGAGTGTTACCCCAATAAAGAAGATGTTAATATAACTGAGTATTCAGCCGAAATCAACCTACAAGCTCTACTAGACCTAACAGTTAAAAGGTTATTCAAATTTTTGGAAAACAAAATTTTGGAAGTCATCAATCCAAGCAGTTCATTTAAAATAACTTTCAAGTGGGGATGTGATGGGAGTAGCAATCAATCTGAATACAAGCAAAGGATGACTGCAGACATATCTGATTCCGACTTATTTTGCATTTCGATGGTTCTTTTAAATCTAATACACGTTAAGAATGCAGAGGAAACAATGATATGGGAGAATCCTGTTCCCTCATCAACAAGATTTTGCAGGTAGATAATAAAAAATATTTAAATGTCAGTAATCAAATCAATCTTGTTTCTGACCTAATTATTCTTAGAAATAATACAAAGAGTGCATTAAAAATTATCGGTAATTTTTGGAAAATTAGCTCAAATGCATATTTTTTAGTTTTCTATTCCTCTATTGCAGACCCATTAAATTTATAATGAAAAAGGAAACCAAAGAATTGACTAAACATGAAGTCCAAGTGATAGAAAACCAAATATCTACGCTACATCCAACTCAAGTGTTAATGCAGAATCAGAATGTTTCAGTTAGTCACGTATTGTTGCTCACAATGGTTGATGGTAAAGTTTGTTCTAACTTGACAGGCGTATCTTGTCAAAGGTGTTTAATGTAATGTTGGTCCAAAAGACATGAACAAAAATTGTGAGCCTAGTAACAACACATTGCCAGTACAACATTATAGTTTTGGTCTTTCACCGTTGCATTGCAGAATACGATTTATGGAATGTGTGCTCCATATTTCGTATCGGTTAGAAATGAAAAATGGCAGGCAAAGACACCAGAAGAAAAAGAATCGGTGCAACGACGAAAGACCTTTATCCAGGATAAGTTTTTTCAAAATTTAGGCATAAAAGTAGATCAAACCAAGCAGGGTACTGGAAATACAAACGATGGGAATACTGCCCGTAGATTTTTCAGTAATATTCATTGTACCTCTGATATTACTGGAATAAATTTAAATTTACTTTTAAATTTTCAAAAAATTTTGAATATTTTGACTAGTAAAAAACCGGTTAATTCTGATAATTTTAGAATACTAGCACAAACCACCAGGGAAATATATGTTGCTCACTACAACTGGTATTACATGCCCGCTACCTTACATAAAGTGTTGGTACATGGACATGACATAATTAAACATTGCATTTTACCAATAGGGCAACTCAGTCAAGAGGCACAAGAAAGTCGTAATAAAGACTATAGGAACTATAGAGAAAAATTTACTCGAAAAAAATCTCGATTACATACAAATACAGATTTAATAAACAGACTTTTGATAACATCCTATAATTTCACAATGTTTGAAACTTGATAATATTACTAGTAATGAAGACTCCTTCCAGAATTCCGATTCTGAGTAAACCTGATTCCCATCGTTTGTATATCCTGTGCCAATTTAATAGACAGATTTTAAGCCAATTATTTTCATCAACTTTACATCTTATATGTTATACCTTAACGCTATATCGAGAACGAAGACACTGAGTGATTCGGATTTTGGTACTTAGTCATTAGTTCTAGAACAAACAAGAACAATGTTTATTGTTTACTTATATTAGTACCTACTTATAGTCTAGCAGATATTTAAGAGTGCTTATTTTTTGTCCTATTTTTTTGGCATATCTTTCCTTGTAGTTTAAACTTCTTTAAATTGTTGTTTTGTAAAAGTTTCGAAATCTGTTCTTTTTAAACTTGATTTATATTAGAAATCAATCTAGTTTCCTTGAACGATCTTTAAACCGAAATTTTATCTTTTGTTGCAAACACAGCATCATAAATCCGTCTCCGTATCTTGTTACTTGTCAAATTGTCTTTTAATAATTGATAAAACAGTTTGGTTTAAATCGGCTCATATCCAGGGTATTAATATTCAATATTAATTATTAATAATGAATAATGTATATTTGCGAAACGAAGCATTTCCGGACCTATGTTTATAGGGACTTTTTTCTTATTTTTAAGCCAGGAAATTCAAAAAATGCAAAGCAATAATTTTCTTTTTAAATTAAATATTATTTATTATAACTTTAATTGTTAAATACAGAGAAATTATGTATTTTTAATTGAATTAATAATAATTAATTCGTATATATATTATATTAATTATGTTTTATTATTATTATTAATATGTGTTATTATTATTTATTATTTATTTATATTTATGTATTATCAGATGTAAGGTCAGCAGTGTGGTCTCTTAACTGTGTAACATATGGAATAATAAATAATAACAATTACTAATATTTTTGCAATAAACATGAAATTGGTAATAACCCAAAAAAATAAAAATCTTTTTTTTTCAAATACTTGCCTAAATTTGACAAAAATAAAACTGCCAGATTGATTTGATTTTGATTAAATTATAAACGTGTTTAAACTAAATGCAAAAAATCCGTATATCTACTTTTGGTATAATCGGAAGTACAGCTATTTTGAAAATATTTGAGATCAAATTGCTCTCATCGACATAAGTATGGTGTCCAATTTTTAAATTTTTCCAAGCCTTCGTTTTCGAGATAAAGATAGCCAGTATAAATCGTCGCACACCCTGTATATTGTATTTTGGCAATTTGCCAAAATACAATATATCATAATTCTGTAGTCTATAGACAGCCACTTGTTTGCATGTAAGTCAATTATTTATGCAATTATATGCGAAAACATGAGTGTGTCCTCCCAGGTATCAAATCCGAACCAGTGTGCGACGGTGAGCTTTAAGCATTCAGCTGAATCCCGGGATTTGGTCACATATTATTTAAGGTAATGAGACAAAAGTCTGCAGCTTTAACAGACATGGAAAGGTTATGTTTATTATCATTTGATAGGTAGGTAATTCTTAAGTTGACATGATTTTCACTTTTAATAAAATGTTTTCGACACCTAAATTAGATATACATTTGTACAGTGTAGTGCTAACAACTCAAAACTAATTTCAACTCCAGAAAATGCTTAAACCTGACATCAAATTCCATTAGTTAAACTGATAGATACTGAATGTAGGTTTCTTAAAGTGTCAAGTATTCCCAACCTCAGATCGTGCCATAAATTAGAAATGGGATGTGTAACATAAAACATTGCTGTATGCAATCTTTTGTTGATATTTTAAAATAAATTTAAAATTTTTGTCCAATAAAAAAGTTAGGAAAACTAATCATTATAATAAGATATCTTTAATCACTAAAATACAACACAGATACACCGTAGCAGTGGTTTTACAAATACCATCTACTATCTATTATCTGACTTTAATACAGCAGAAGTAAACAATCTTCTTGGTGACTTGAAAAATATCAGCACTAAAAAAAACTTTTTACACATGAGGGGTCCAATGTGTCCAATAATGATGTTCTCTCGTTTCACTATTAATTAAAAAATGTACACTTTTACCATTTTGGTGTCCAAGTTAAATAAGTATATTGTTTTCTACAGAATTTTACAAAGAACTGGAATAAAGATCAAATAAATGCTTATGAAAAGTATGCATATTTTTTAAACCGGCCTATTTTTACTTATTTATTTACCTATAATAGACTTAACGTGTGGCTTACAAAGTTCCTAGAATGATATACATAGATAGAGGCCTTAAGGTAAGCTACAAATAGTAGAAACCAGAAAAAAAACCTGATACTAGAAAACTCCTATATTGTCACATACACAACTAAAAACAACATTTTCTTAATCTTAATGCACTGTAAATTGAATAATTCAGTTTTAGTTAATACCTCTTAACACACAATTGGCAAAGACATAATATTGATTTATTTCTACTATAATACTAATATGAATTTTCCAATGCCAGTAATCTAATTTAGTTTTAATATGTAGTTACAAGCGTATATCAAAATTTTCACATTAGTTCCTGGTTCAAAGAATACAAATTCACACTTAAATTAAAGACTAAGATTAATTAAATTCAAGACTTAAAGTAGGTCTCTTAAATTTACTTGTAATGGTAATTAGAAGTTTTTTGTTATATTTATTCCTGCCTAGAAGTTCCTTCTGAATGAGGGGTAGGCTCGAGGGTAGGTAACTGTTAAACATTTTCAGTTATATTATCTTTCTTTTGGTAATTGCCATCATGAAATGTATGTTGTTTGTTATCTGTAGTGTATTCATTAGTCAGCATTCTTATGTAACAGCTAAAACAAATATATATATATATATATATATATATATATATATATATATATATATATTTATATGCTTAAATAAAATTATTAGATTATAATCTACATAAAAGCAAAAAATGTGTTTTCCCCCTCCCAGTATTGTAAGCAACCTATTTTGACACTGCTTTGACAGACGTAAGTGAAAGTTACTCAACAAGGTATTGGCTGCCCTTAGCGACAGGATGTAAGTCAACTTACATCCCTAGAGAAATAATAATCTAAAGTTATTATAAGTAGCTTTCAATTTTGATTTCATCAACATATTACAAAAATTGGGTGATATTAATTGAAATGAATATTAATGGTACAATTATTACAATTATTCATATTATTAACAAAATTTGGAAACACGTTTTCTCGTTTCTTCTTGATGTGTATTACATTTTCTGACTCCACAGATCCTTTATTTCTAACCAATGTTTCTGTCACTGTTGAAGCACTGCAAGAGACTTTTGGCTGGGTCTTATTGTGTAAAATTTTATTAGCTACTTCCTTTTTATTATTGAGGCTCTCAGCTACGTAACTTTCCGCAATAGTAGCGGATTTCCATTCACCATGTCGCTTGATAGCTAATACATCCACTCCAGTATTTGCTAATAAAATTGCCGACGTTCTTCTAAAAGAATGTCCAGTATACATTTTGAAGTTCTGAAACTTTAGAAATTACGCAATTTTACTTGGAATTGACGAAAACGTATTTTTCTCGACAGGCTGGTTTAAGCACTTTCCATTTTGATATCACATAAAGAAGCGCAGATTAAAAGTCGTCCTGAGGGATCTTGTATCAATGTAATTTTGAATTATATTTGAAATGACGACCTGAGTGTCGTCACTTTTTATCACTGTAAATGTGCGTGACATTTCATTTTTGGAGTCAGGAATGATCACAATTATGACTTCTTGACTTATTTTAACATTGTCCATTTTCATTTCACAGAGTTCATTAGAACGGCACGCTCCAATTGTCATTATAAAATACAAACGTTACACATATAAATTATGAGATGTTTCAGAAGCACAATTCTGTTATAACAGACCTTAATAGAATTCAGCTGTTCAAACTGACATCCTGAAAAAAAAATTCTTGGGACTTTGTTATTTTGACTTAGTATAATTTGATTACCTTGTGAAAAAAGTTCTCTGGTTATTATGAAACATTCTTACTCACTTAAGAAAAAGCTTATATCTTGTTTTATTTGCTGTACAAACACTCCCATTACCATTACGACCTTCATCAATAAGAATATATCATCGGGGACTTCAAGCATGAACTTATTCCCATTTTCCCTGTTAAACACAATCGATTTTTTGGGTCTATAACCATAATTTTTTCTTTTCAAAAATGCTCGAAGTTTTGGATACTTAGAAATATCTATATTTTCCTCTATAAAAAAGGTGGACTTCAACATCGAATACTCACACCATAAGCTTGATGGGGACTTATATAGCACTTTTTTCGTGGAAATACGCCAAAAACAAGGTTTCTGAGACTGCAGTAGCCGTCTTGCTTTGGTACCAATTCTTTAAGGACTTGTATGCTGCTTCATACCTTTTTTTCGACTTTTCCGGTAGTAGAGATAAACAATCACTATTCGCTGATTCTTCTATGTCTGAAACATCCATTTTGTCCACACAGATTCAAACAATTCGACTTCTTCAAACTTTTCGCTATGAATTGTCAACTTGACGCTGTTGATAAAATAAAAACTGCTTATGTTGCTCTGGCAACGGATCACGGCTGCCTTCATAATTTCAATAATATTATAAATTAATATTAATTAATAGAGAATGCTATCGAATGTAATGATAATGAAAATCCAAAAATATATCCAGCATTTTCTTGTAAACATACAATACAGGGAGGGAGAAAAATGTTATATGCTATACGGGATGTAAATACATTAACCAGTCTCGAACTTTTTTGCCAGTCCTCGCTATCGCTCGGGCTCAAACTCGTCCTCGACTGGTAAATGCTGCTTACATCCCTTATAGTATAAGTAACTATTTATTTACTATTAATTGTGTTATGTAAGGCTTCAGGGGTCTAAGTTAAATAAGTATATTGTTTTCTACAGAATTTTACAAAGAACTGGAATAAAGATCAAATAAATGCTTATGAAAAGTATGCATATTTTTTAAACCGGCCTATTTTTACTTATTTATTTACCTATAATAGACTTAACGTGTAGCTTACAAACTTCCTAGAATGATATACATAGATAGAGGCCTTAAGGTAAGCTACAAATAGTAGAAACCAGAAAAAAAACCTGATACTAGAAAACTCCTATATTGTCAGATACACAACTAAAAACAACATTTTCTTAATCTTAATGCACTGTAAATTGAATAATTCAGTTTTAGTTAATACCTCTTAACACACAATTGGCAAAGACATAATATTGGTTTATTTCTACTTTGATACTAATATGAATTTTCCAATGCCAGTAATCTGATTTAATTTTAATATGTAGTTACAAGCGTATATCAAAATTTTCACATTAGTTTAGTTATCTTTTTTAAACATATTTAGGTTTGCTCAGTAAATGCTAAAATTTCATCAAGGTCTATGTCTTGTATATAGTAGCTGAACACTTCCTGGTTCAAAGAATACAAATTCACACTTAAATTAAAGACTAAGATTAATTAAATTCAAGACTTAAAGTAGGTCTCTTAAATTTACTTGTAATGGTAATTAGAAGTTTTTTGTTATATTTATTCCTGCCTAGAAGTTCCTTCTGAATGAGAGGTAGGCTCGAGGGTAGGTAACTGTTAAACATTTTCAGTTATATTATCTTTCTTTTGGTAATTGCCATCATGAAATGTATGTTGTTTGTTATCTGTAGTGTATTCATTAGTCAGCATTCTTATATAACAGCTAAAACAAATATATATATATATATATATATATATATATATATATATATATAAATTTATATTTATATGCTTAAATAAAATTATTAGATTATAATCTACATAAAAGCAAAAAATGTGTTTTCCCCCTCCCAGTATTGTAAGCAACCTATTTTGACACTGCTTTGACAGACGTAAGTGAAAGTTACTCAACAAGGTATTGGTTGCCCTTAGCGACAGGATGTAAGTCAACTTACATCCCTAGGGAAATAATAATCTAAAATTATTATAAGTAGCTTTCATTTTTGATTTCATCAACATATTACAAAAATTGGGTGATATTAATTGAAATGAATATTAATGGTACAATTATTACAATTATTCACATTATTAACAAAATTTGGAAACACGTTTTCTCGTTTCTTCTTGATGTGTATTACATTTTCTGACTTCACAGATCCTTTATTTCTAACCAATGTTTCTGTCACTGTTGAAGCACTGCAAGAGACTTTTGGCTGGGTCTTATTGTGTAAAATTTTATTCGCTACTTCCTTTTTATTATTGAGGCTCTCAGCTACATAACTTTCCGCAATAGTAGCAGATTTCCATCCACCATGTCGCTTGATAGCTAATACATCCACTCCAGTATTTGCTAATAAATTTGCCGACGTTCTTCTAAAAGAGTGTCCAGTATACATTTTGAATGAATTGACGAAAACGTATTTTTCCCGAGAGGCTGGTTGAAGCACTTTCCATTTTGATATCGCATAAAGAAGCGTGGATTAATAGTCGTCATGTGGGATCTTGTATCAACGTACTTTTGAATTATTCTGAAATGACAAAACTGAGTGTGGTCTCTTTTTGTCACTGTAAATGTACGTGACATTCCATTTTTGGAGTCAGGAATGGTCACAATTATTACTTCTTGACTTATTTTAACATTGTCAATTTTCATTTCAGAGAGTTCATTAGAAGGGCACGCTCCAGCAACTCCCATTACCATTACGACCTTCATCAATAAGTATATATCATCCGGGGCTTCAAGCATGAACTTATTTACATCTTCCCTGTTAGACACATTGCTCGAGGATACTTAGAAACACCTATATTTTCCTCTACAAAAAGGGTGGACTACACAGAAATACTCACACCATAAGCTTGATGGGGACTTCAATATAGCACTTTTTTGGTGGAAATACGCCAAAAACAATGTTTTTGAGACTGCAGTAGCCGTTTTACTTTGGCATTAATTTTTACAGGATTTATATGCTGCTTCATACTTTTTTTCGACTTTTCCGGTAATAGAGATAAACAAGCAATATTCGCTGATTCTTCTATGTCTGAAACATCCATTTTGTCCACACAGAATCAAACAATTCGACTTCTTCAAACTTTTCGCTATGAATTGTCAACTTGACGTTGTTGATAAAATAAAAACTGCTTATGTTGCTCTGGCAACGAATCACGGCTGCCTTCATAATTTAATGAGAATGCTATCGAATGTAATGATAATGAAAATCCAAAAATAAATCCAGCATTTTCTTGTAAACATACAATACAGGGAGGGAGAAAAATTTTATATGCTATATGGGATGTAAGTACAGGGTGTCCGGATTTGGTTGCAAAAGCAGGGTATCTCGCTTATTTTTAAAGATAGAACCTTGCGGTTTTCACGAACCTGAGCTAATTTTTTGTAACACTCATGAAGCCGTAAACAAAATTTTCATAGCCTTCTTCGTTTATGAGATACAGGGCGAAATAGAAAATTTTGCATTTTGGGATCCCCTCGTATCTCGGTTATCCTTTAAATTAACGAAAAGGGAAAAATTGCTGCTTATGCAGTTTTTTATGCTGGATCCAGTGGCGTAGTCATATTTTTCATTTGAGTTGTTATTTTTTAGATATGACCCAAAGTTGTGTTTTTTTAAATGGGACACCTTGTATATTTGTCCAGAAATTGATATGTCCTTTTAAAAGCTTCTCAAAAATATATAATGGTATGGATCTATTTTAATAAACAACAACAAAAATCCTAATTTTTATAATTATCATCCCAAATTTTGCAGTAGGCCATGCAAAACGATGCCGTTTTCTTTTGTTTTCTTGGAAGCAAATGACATTTCCCAATTTTGTACGCGTATATAAAATATAGCGCTAGTTTTTTGTATTTATTTATTGTGTAAAAATATATTTGTATTATTATAGAAGAAAACCAAACTTTCGAACATTATGAAAAGTACGATATGTTAGCTTGTTTTATATTAAGTAACGTATGTTGAAATACTATTGCTTAATTTTTATTTAGATATCCAGAAAGGAGGCAACCTAATATATCCACTTTTTATCGGATTAAAAAGAATTTACTTAATCACGGATCATTTATCAAACCTCGTACGAAAACATATAATAAAGAAAATCGGGAGGCTGAGGAAATTACGGTTTTGGCTAATGCAGAAGCTTACCCTACAAACTCTTGTAGGGCCAGTGAAAAGAGCATAGGGATTCCAAAAACTAGACTTCAAGAAATTCTAAAAAAGCACAAATACCACCCATACAAATTTAGGCTCGTGCAGCACTTACAGCCAGGGGATGCAGAGCGTCGGGTAGTCTTCTGCAATTGGTTTCGAGAAAGATGCGATATGGTTAGTTTGAAAGGAAGGTTATATGGTCAGACGAAGCACATTTCAGTAATTCTAGTATACTCAATAGGCACAATAGTAGATTCTGGTCCCAGGAAAATCAACACCAAATATTTCCCAGAAGACAGCAGGGCAGGTTTGGTCTAAATGTGTCCTGCTTCATATTAGGAACACATAAAATTTTATATATTTGAGGGAAATCTAATGTTCCTCTAGCGCAAATTAACGAAATTTATTTTCAACAGGACGGTGCTCCTGCACACAATTCTGGAATGACGAGGTTATTTCTGGACAATAATTTTACCAATCAATGGATCAGAATAAATGGACCTATAAGATGGCCCCCTAGGTCCCCAGATTTGTCGATTTTAGATTTCTTTCTAGGGGCATATCTGGAAAATAGAATTTACAAAGACCACTATGATAATGTCCAATATTTAGGAAATGCAATAAGAGAAAATTTTCGCTGTTTACAAAATCATCCCGTTATTTTGCTTAATTCCCTAAAACGAATACGAAAATTGTGCGAAGCATGCATAGAACAAAATGGAAATCAGTTTGAACAGTTCTTTTGAATTCCTTGGTTACTGTAGTTCTTATACGATGATTTTTGCTGAAAGGCTTGTTGCATAATAATTTATTACTGTTTTGTTCTTGTGTTACATAAATCTAGGTAATTTTTAATTAAAGGCAGCATTGTTTTGCATGGCCTACTGCAAAATTTGGGATGATAATTATAAAAATTAGGACTTTTTTAAATGTGTTCAGATTATTTGTTGCGTTTAGATTAACAAACAAAAATATTTTTTGGCTTTTTCGCAACTTAATAAAAATATTTAACTTAATTTAAAGTTAAATATTTTTATTCAGTTGCGAAAAAGCTAAAAAAGATTTTTATTAGGATTTTTGTTGTTGTTTATTTAAACAGACCCATACTATTATATATTTTTGAGAAGCTTTTAAAAGGGCAAATCAATTTCTGGGCAAATATACAGGGTGTCCCATTTAAAAAAACACAACTTTAGGTCATATCTAAAAAAATAACAACCCAAATGAAAAATATAACTACACCACTGGATCCAGCGTAAAAAACTGCATAAGCAGCAATTTTTCCCTTTGCGTTAAGTTAAAGGATAACCGAGATAGGAGGGGGGTCCCAAAATGCAAAATTTTCTATTTCGCCCTGTATCTCATAAACGAAGAAGACTATGAAAATTTTGTTTACGACTTCATGAGTTTCACAAAAAATTAGCACAGGTTCGTGAAAACCGCAAGGTTCTATCTTTAAAAATAAGCGAGATACCCTGCTTTTGCAACCAAATTCGGACACCCTGTACATTAACCAGTTTCGAACTTTTTTGCCAGACCTCGCTATCGCTCGGGCGCAAACTCGTCCTCGACTGGTAAATGTTAGTTACATCCCTTATAGTATAAATAACTATTTATTTACTATTAATTGTGTTTTGTAAGGCTTCATGGGTTTGGTTTCAGTCTTTGTCAAAGTAATTGCTCAAGTACTTATGAATATTAAGTAACATATTCAGCTACGCATAGGATATTTTACTTACTATACCATTTGAAACCAAACATATTTTTTTAAAATACTTGAGTTTGCATAGCATGAACTAGTTCAAATAAAAATATGAGTTATTTTACATCGGTTTAATGACTGTTTGTGTATTTACAAACATCATCTAGTTTTTTAAGAACTTCTTCTTGAAATGAACAGTTTGGTATGCTAATCCTAACGAACTACATAATTTTCTCATCACTAGAAAATTAAATAATACATACCATACACTTCAAACTATATATAAGTTTATTCCAATCAACAACTTAACGACCCTCAACTATCATACGTCCAAAATTCGACGAAAACACACAAATATGTATCATTCCTGTGATTTTTTAACCCCTATTTGTCAAATTAGCGTTCGCCCATATCCACAAAAAACAAAACTAATAAACAAGGTCTAGGATGAGTTTATAATTAATAGCTCTTTAAGCGACAGACATATATCCGTCTCTGTTTTCACCGTAATCATAAAAGAAGATAGAATTATGACCGATACATGAATTCCCTTCACAAATTTTACAAAGGTGTACAGTAAACTTTTGAGGCCTTTACCCGATAAAAACACGGCTAACCTGTCATTTTAATCGGCCCTGGGTTCGACTCACAATATACGTCATCAAAACTTGGGCGTAGGCACACCTTGTTTTCTTCCCACCATGTTGTTTACGGGAAATTTGAAGCATCCTGTCAGTTTCTTAAAACGCGGTTGTGGTTTTTGCTTGAAATGCAAGAAAATATAGAAAAAAACGATGGTTGCATCGACTAAATCGACTCATTTAAAGATATAGATGAAGCGATCAGTCGAGCTACCTTGGATTTGGAGCTCAGTAAATCCCGAATAAAATATGGGATTCCTTACGATAGGTTTGTGAAATGATAATGCAAATTTTTAATACCTCTAGTAGCCTTAAATATGTTACTTTAAAGCATAAGTGTCTTAAAATTTAAATAGTTTTAAAATGGAAATGTCAAATTTTGAGAGTAAACGTCAAAAGATATTTATATTTAATTGTAAGTAATTGTTCACTTTGTTTTAGCAAAAATAATAACACACTTTTCCTTTTCACTTAAAATAAATATTTCTTTGTCACTTTTTGCGCATCATCTTTAAAATCACTATTTTTTTAAATAATCTTAAGATATTTTTTGCTCACCCTGTTTATTTTCTGCATATTGCAGACTCTATGGATTATAAAAAAATTACTTGAGGACTTTCTAGCAAGATAAACTTTATATCAAATGGCTAATAAAAAGTTACAGCATAAAATGTAAAAAAATCAGATCCCAAAAAATTTAAAAAAAAATTGTTTTTTAAAATTCCACCAAGGATTAAGCTAATCTCATAATTTGAACTCAAAAATTGTATTTGTAAATTTTCGGAACTAATGAAATATTGGAAATTTTGTAATGTCTTGTATGCCATCCTGTATAAATAACTTCTTAGCTTAAGTAAATTTCACATCTGAGGTAGGTAATATGAAATAAATCTCAATATCTCTCTTGTTTTAAAAGTATTCGAATTTATAAAATTTTTGAGATACCCTGTACAATATCATAATTTTTAACACTACTACATAGAACTTTTGAGAATATAAAGGGGATTAGCGAAAACCGCATTTATATAAAAAACCTAGTTTTCTAGTAATTATAAAGTTTTCTTTAGTGCTTTTTTTATATTTTTATGTTTGTTAAATGACTCTTAAGATCACTAAGAAAAACTATTATAAAGTCGTAAGTTCGACTCGGCTAGCTGATGTTTTGGAGGAACTTAATAAGATTATAATATTAATGTAAAATACTCCGGCTAATTGAACTTAGCAAACGTTGGAAAAGTTTTTTTAAAATTTGGCTATGGGCGCCAGAGCTATAGGAGCTCGAAGAAGAAAGATATACAGATATAAAATAAAGGAAGAGAGCAACTTAAAATAATTAGATTTAGATATTTAATAAAAATAAAGATAAAATATATGCTAATGTGACCTAAATTAAATAAATGAAAAACAAAATCACGTAACTACCAATTTATTTTTCCTTGGACTGTATTTTTTTTTTGAATACTGTTTTCAATTTTTACAATATAAGTACCTGACATACGTCAGTTTATAAATTTCCACATATATAGATTAATAACAATTTAGAAGTGGAAGTGAAATTAAATTTCTCTTACAATTGAAATGATTATATTTTATATTTTGGAAAAGATTTGGTTATTTATTTTTTTCTCAATATATGCATAAAAATCAATTAATTATTAAATTAAGGTTAGAAAGTACATTTTCTCATAAAATGAAGTTAAAATATTCAAACGATTCAATTTAACAAAGATAATAAATTACGATTTAAGTCAGCAAGGATAAGAAAATCATATAGATCTAAAGAAATTAAATGGGTTAAATAAATATAGTTGGTAATTAGATTTTTTTAATATTTTTTAAGCAGCTGATCGTTTATCAGCATGATTGAATTTTATTTATGTGAAGTTCTTTGTGAACAAACAAACAATGAAACTCAATTATGTGTTCGGTTGTTGATTATCAATTAGTTAAGCAGCTGATCTTAAATCAGTTTGATTTAATTTAATTAGTTGATATTATGAAGTTCTTTTTGAACAAACAAACAATGAAACTCAATTATGTGTTCGGTTGTTGAATACTAATTAGTAAAGCAGCTGATCTTAAATCAGTTTGATTTAATTTAATTAGTTGATATTATGAAGTTCTTTTTGAACAAACAAACAATGAAACTCAACTTTATGATCGGCTGATATTTGACCTTATGCAAAATTTCTAAAATGACAACATGACCCTAGATAATTCTAGACACTTTTAAGCAAATTTCTTAAGTAGAAAAAATTTAATCATCAATAGTCAAGTTATTATAAATTCAAATTAAGATAGAATAAGAGAAATTTTAATTCAAAAAGTCCAATTTGATATTAGAGGAAAATTACAATAGAAAAGAAAATCAAAATTTCAGTTCCATAATCCCAATAAATTTACCATGAAATAAAATGCCACAATCTTAAATTTAAATTAGTGAACTATCAATGGTATTACTCACTAGTATGATACCTTGATTTAATATACACTCACATAATTTATAAGAAAGAAAAATTTTATACCTAATTAGGATAAATGTAAATGTCCAAAAATCTTTAAGAAACTAATATTTTAGTACAGATAATAATTTTTACAAGTAAATATACCAATGCCACATAGACAATATTTATACACAGTGTAAGTATTAATTTATACCTACATTAAATTTGATATATTTAAATCAAGAAGATGTGTTTAAATTTTACGTAAATCGAGACGAAAATTTTTATATATATTTTTTTTTACAATAATTTATAATTTATACCATTTATATATTTTTTGAAGATAATTATAATTAATAAAAAGAAGGAATTGAAGACTGAAGAGAGGTTTCGGTATGTAGTTTTCAAATAAGCATTAAGTAATTCCTAATGAATTAAAGCATGGCCACTACATCAATCCAAAGAAGCGAAAATAAGAAAATTATAAATCACTTATCTTTTCAACATATCTCCGGGAGTATATCCTTGCTATGGCGTCATTCCTTGTAGACTACCCAAGTCCAAAAGAAAAATTGTGATTTGATGCTATTAATTAGAAAATTGTTAAATTATTTACTTTTAAATTGAATTTTGAACCAAACATTGTAACGAACGGAAAAGTTTGTTACATAATAACCAGTCAAAATGCGTCAAAATATAGTGTATTCTGGCGGCACTGAAACATACAAAAATAAGCAACATGGATTGCAATAATCACCCAACCATTTTGAATACATTTTATGTAAATATAACATAGTCCTTCATACAAGTTTACATGTAAATTTGTCCGATCGTCAATCAACTTAATGAAGTAAAGGGCCTCGAAACTTTTATGAATCAAAAATGCAAAATAGTTTCAAGAGCGCACCGGCCATAATTCAAATAGTTTCGACAGCAAAAAATGTACGCCTCGCTCGCCCTAAAAGGGTTCATTCAGCAAACCCTTTGCCCTATTATCCCCGGTCTAACCGTGCAGAATTTAAACACCCTGTCCCGCATTTTTTATGTTCATAAGCATGTGTATGTGTACGTAAGATACAATGAGGCTTTCACGCGCGTTACATCGTTAAGAGTTTAAACCCATAGAACAAGCTTATTAAAATATGTATGAAGATTTAAAAAAATCGGTAAATTTTCTTAACCCAACTTCTCTCGTTATGATTCTTCTCATTTATTAACCCTTTATCGGTCAAGTTATAAAATTTAAAACATACATTTATTGGTCATTGTAACCATATGGATACGTTGAATTCAAACGCATCTTTTCCGCAATCCTTGTACTTTACAGAGTTTAGGGCAACGAAACCACTTGGTTACAACTGTGAGTAGGAGGGGGAACTAAGAGTCGAGGCGCGCTCGCGATAAACTGAATTTTGTTTGCCACGTGTGAAGACCTGTTGCGTTGTATTTTTGTGGTTATGTTGCAACTAGATATAAATGTAATTATTTGAACTAATAAAAATTATTCCAGTTTTATTCCAAATTTAGTGGTATTTTCTAGGCATAACAGGTGAGTAATTTTATAGATTATTTTAGTATAAGCTTGAGGAGTTTCATAGAAAACTCTTGTAGAAATCAGCGTAACCATCTGGTTACATTGCCCACTGTAGATATCGATTTTTAGATTTTCGCGCCCATTTACCGCTATGGATGAATATAATTCAATTCCTTCTTGTTCCTTTTACGGAAAAAGTAAATTTCATCTGCCACCCCTTCCTCAAGTTTCGGATAATTCTGATTCATCAGACGATGAGGAAGAAATGACTTTGAAACAAATTCAAGATAAAATACGGGAAGCTAAGATTTTGTCGGAAGGTAACATTTCATAAAAGACTGCATTTCATTTTATATAATATTATAAAAATTTTAGATGGTAATATCTCGGATATCGACCATACCTCTGACGAAGAGGCAGAACAAGTTATTGAGCCACCCCTAAAGAAAAAAAAGAAACTACCAGAAGTAGCATTCAACTGGACCAAAGAAGATTTACCAAAAATTAATAGGAATGACACTTTTATTCCTGTTTTCAATGATGAAGTGCTCACTCCTATTGAATATTTTACCAAAATGTTTTCACTTGACATAATGTCTGATATCATTGAGCAAACTAATCTTTACAGTACTCAAGTAACAGGGACATGTATCGCGACGAACGCCAACGAGATGACAGATTTTATATCCTGTTTATTATATATGGGAATAATAGATCTTCCATCCTATCAAGATTACTGGGCAAGCGGTACACGTATTGAGCAGGTAGCATCCTTGATGCCAATTAGACGTTTTAAAACTTTGAGGCGTTTTATACACTTCAATAACAACAATGACATTACGGATAATACTACTGACCGATACTTCAAGGTACGTCCTTTTGCAGAAAAGATCCGAGCTAATTTTCGAAATTATCATACTGATAATCAGTATTCAGTGGACGAGACCATGGTTGCCTATAAAGGGACCCGGGCAGGCAATCTACGGCAATATATAAAAAACAAACCCCATAAATGGGGGTACAAATTTTTTGTAATTGCAGGAGTTTCTGGCTACGTCCTGGACTTTATACCATACCAGGGAGCTACCACTTTTTCTCAACTTGTTGGAACCAGAAATGAAATAACTGAAGAAGAATCAAATTTGGGCGTTGGAGCTTCCATTGTTATAGCCCTTTCAAAATCCCTGCATGACCCTAATAATTCAAGTCTCTTTTTCGACAATTATTTTGCAGGCCTGCAACTTTTCCTTTATCTCAAAAATAAAATGAAAATATATAGCCTTGGAACACTACGCAGCAATAGAATCGCTGGATGTCCCATTGATACAGACAAAGTCCTACAAAAACAAGGGCGAGGAAAATATGACTACAAAATTGACAAAGACAAAGGTATCATCATTACAAAATGGGTAGATAATAAACCTGTTTTATTAGGAAGTACCCTTTATGGCGTAGAACCGCTAGGTACTGTAAAAATATTTTGCAAAAATGCCAAATCAAAAATAGATATAGAGTGTCCATCAATAGTTATACAGTACAACAAACATATGGGGGGTGTTGTTACAGCAAACGCTCTGTACAAAACTCCCCATAAGGCAAAGAGATGGTATTTTTGTATTTTTGCTTACCTCCTTGATGTATCCATGGTAAATGCATGGCTGCTTTACAGAAAAGACTGCGTTGATCTAGGCCAGAAAAAATACATGCCACTTAAAAACTTTAGGCTAGATATTGCCAAGTCTTTAAGTAGTTGTGGAAAGGAAGCCAGAAAGGGCCGACCTAGTGCTGAAAGTACTGATATACCCAAGATTCGGCGGCCAGTTGTTGAAAGGCCACATAACGCTTCAAGGTTTGATTCCTTGGGACACTGGCCTGTATATACCAGTAAAGGCAGGTGCAGAAATTGTACTAAAGGGACGAGCCGCATGAAATGTATTAAATGCGACACCAGACTATGTTTTACAGAAGCAAAAAATTGTTTCAAAGATTTTCATGTTAATCAAAATTAAATTGATTATTATAATAAAAACAATTTTATTTAATAAAAAAGTTCTTTTATTGTTCAATGTTACCATATGGTTACAATTCATATTTTCATAAAATTTATAAGTAAAGAAATATAAATACTAATAAATAGATCAGCATTTTTTTCTGATATAACAGTAGAAGTTTCAGAATTTTACAAGACGTTCTTAGCGTTGTGACCGTTAACGGTTATAAAAATGTATGTTACCATATGGTCACATAAACCGATAAAGGGTTAAGAATATCGAGGTACAGTACATAGTCATTTAGTAACAAATATTTTTAAACATTTTGTTCCATCATATTGGATTCCTACCAGTATTTTACCAGTTTCGTCCTATGCCACACTTGATTTTTGGGCATAATTTAAAATAAATTCAATATGTAGTTTTTACATTAACACACACTACCATTTTCTTACTTCATGCAGAATACGTACCAGTTTATCCCTATATCAGAGGTATTTAATTTTTCTGCAAACTTTAAACTAAATTGAAAAAGATTTTTTTACGATGATTTTTTAAAAATTAAGTTTATCTCTATATCAGTCTTAACAGTGGCGGCTCATGGTGTCTAAAACTGGTGAGACGAGAAAAGGTTTGTTACTTACAATAGGTAGATGGCGCCGCAGGCGAAACATTTTTGGGCTGCCACGCCCAAATTGACTCATTTTTATGATTTGTTTTTGTCTTTTTTCATTAAGTAATTTTTAAAATAAAAATTATTACATAGATATAAAAATGAAATAATAATCTTTAAGATATTCATTCAATTTTCATGTAGTTCGTTTTATCCTCAGATATATGTACAGGGTGTTCCAGCGAGGACTGAACAGGGACCTATTTTCGACCTTCCTTGTATTTTGGAAAAATTCAAAATAGCCAATCGATGTATTTTTTCTTGTAGAATCCAAAAATATCATCGAAAAAATATTTGAACCAGAAACAAAAGAGTTACGCTATGCATCAAGTGTTTTTTAAATGGAATGTATCGTTTTTTATACGATTTTTGGAAAGAGTGATTTTTTTTATGTCCGTTCTGATTAAAAGATTTGATTTTGCGATAGCTGTTTATATTACATTTTAATGTTTTACAAACTAAAATTTTAGCTTCATCTGTTTAAAATATACGATAGGTTGGTATAGGTGATCAAGGTAAAATGACGTTTGAATGCTTTGTCAATAAAAGTTGACATTATTTTCATTATTGTCGAGGTCTTCACCTAAAAAATATATATTGGACTCTGATCGAAATGAAATACTCTTTGGACGAGAGACTACAGATTGCTATGCTATCTTACAAGTGCCAAGAAAATGCAAGAGAAGCAAGAAGAAGATTTATTGCAAATTTTTATAGAAATATATCCATCAATACAATTCTAAGGATAAAAAACCTATTTGAGGAAAATAAAACTTTACATGATAGAAAAAGAAATTCAATAAAAAATAATTATTAAATAATAAAATAAAACTACTAATAACATAAGTTTTCAATGAGACCGCCGCTTTTCTCGAAACAACATCGATAACCCCTTTGTAGCCTTTCTAAACTTGCTGTTACAATATGATTTTCCTGGTTAAGGCGGTTTATTTCATCGACAATTGAGGCGTGTTTTACAAAAACCACATAGGTCCAAATTTGGCGAAAATGAGTTTGTAGCGTCATCTAGTAGAAAAGAAACATAATTATAATATCATAAAGTCAGTTTCAGCAAAAACAACATAAATGCCAAGATATGCACAGCTAAAGTTTCAGTGATTCCACAAAAAGCGCATATGTCCCTGGCTTTTCACACAAATACCACACAAGTCCGCGACAGGATAGGACATGTGTGCTTTTTGCTAGAAATTTTTGCTGATGCGTACAACTAAGTTAATTTGTTATTGTTACGTTTTCGGTATAGATGTGTTGTGATTATCGTGGTATCGTGGTTGTTTTCAAAGTTTAAAACATTATCGTGAAACATGGAAAACGATGGAGATGTGCCTACTGATTGGCCCAAAAAGAAAGAGAAGAAAATTAAGCACGAAACTCTAATAAAACAGTTTAAAGTTCGTGGTGAGGAACACACAAATCATAAAGGCAATCTTGTTGAAGCACGTAAAACTGGAGAACCTTGCAGGTATGTTTACTTTTAATTGAGGAATGGGGGTATGGAAGGTTCACAAAAATATTTTGTTGTAGCTGTAAAAATGCTTGTTTCTCCAAAGTTTCGGAAGAAAAAAAATGTTTTATTCTTACGCAATTCAATAATATGAATGACAAAAATAGTCAAGATGCACATTTAAGTGGCCTTATTTCAGTGAATCATATTACAAGAAGATGTCCTAGAACAGAAGTACATAAGAAAACTCATGGTGCCTCTTTTACATATAAGGTTAGGGCAGGGGAATCTGAAAATAAAATTTGCAAGAAAGCTTTCCTTAGCCTTTATGGTATTAAGGAGGCTCGTCTAAGACGAATCCGAGATTCTTTGATGACCACAGGTGCTTCTCCCAGAGACAAACGGGGCATTCATCAAAACAGGCCCAAAAAAACCCCGGAATGCATAACGGAACTTATTAAAATCCATATTAAATCATTCCCTGCAAGACAATCGCATTATTCACGTCGTAAAAATCCAAACTGTTTTTATTTACCAGAATCTCTTACTTTGAAGGATATGCATGACATGTTTTTGCAAAGTTATAAAATAAACATACCGTACAAAACCTACTGGAAAGTTTTTAGAACCAATTTTAATATTAAATTTGGATTTCCGAGATCTGATACCTGTTCAGACTGTGACAGACTTTTACAGCAGCTTAACCGTACCGACCTTGATGCAGAAGAACGAAACCAACTCCAAATCGAAAGAGAAATACACCTTCGCAAAGCTGAATCATTTTTTGAACTGAAACGAAAATTTAAAAGTAAAGCAAAAGCTGGCGAATTGATGTGCATTAGCTTTGATTTTATGCAGAATTTACCCCTTCCTCATATACCATCTAACCCAGTATTCTACAGCCGTCAACTGTAGTACAATGTTTTTGGGATACATGACCTAGGAACTGAAGATGCCACGATGTACACTTATCTTGAAAATGAAGCTAAAAAGGGCGCCAATGAGGTCACTTCAATGTTGTTGCATTACCTTAAAAATAACATCCATAATCGCAATTTAGTTATTTTTAGTGACGGCTGCCCAGGGCAAAATAAAAATTTTGTAATGGTACATTTTTTATATACCCTAGTTCACGTTTTAAGAATAGCTGATTCGGTAGAATACATATTTCCAATGAGAGGCCATTCATTTTTGCCGAATGATTCAGATTTTGCTTTGATTGAAAAAAAGAAGAGACGCCTGGAGAGAGCCGAAAGACCAGAGGATTGGGATAAGACAATATTAAATGCCAGAATGAAACCTAGCCCTTTTAATTTGGTGAAAATGAAGCAACATGACTTCTTTGACATCAAATCCGCAACATGTAACTTTTTCCTTAAAGCTCCAAAACCGGCAATCAACATTAAAAAAATAAGGATTATGAGAATTTCTAGCCACACATCCACACTATCTTTAAAGGATACCTATAACGGACCATTTCGAAGCAGTATCGTTGCCAAGGTAAACTTGCCATGCACTATCCAACTTGAGCCGCTCTACAATCAACTTTTAACAGTTGCTCCAAATAAAGCAGAAAACTTAAAATCACTATTACCTTTACTACGCCTCCAGCGAAACAAAGAGTACTATGAACGGCTCCTTGGTAATCTATCTAGCTCTGATAATCTAGATATAGAAGAGGATGTCAATAGCAGTGGATGCGAAGATTAAAATTATGCACCTATTATTCATTCGCAAACATCTTATTTTGTTTTTTTTTCCCAAATAAATTGGTTTTTTTGAAAATTTGCTTTTTTTTTCTTGCAAAAAGAACATATGTCCAACAGTTTTTTACTTTTTTTAAAGTATTCGAACAATAAACTTTGTTTCTTACATTACGAATCAACTTGTTAAGCTTATCTCAACAGTAAATAACTAAAAAAAAATTGAAAACATAAACAGTTTTAAAATTAAGCGTTTTTTTTATCTCCTGAATTTTTTTAATTTTGGACATATGTTGTTTTTGTAAAACACGCCTCAATTTTTCCCATGATCTTTTGAATATTTTCGTTTCGTTGTCTGTATACGACGTTCTTCAAATGGCCCCAAAGAAATGTATCCAAAACTGAGAGGTCGGGGCTATTGGGCGGCCAAGCATATGTTCCATTTCGCCCTATCCATTCGTTATGGCGCCGATTTAAAAATTGAACCACATCATGCACGGCATGAGGAGGCGCCCCATCATGTTGCCAAATTAAATTCTGATATTCTGCCAATGGTAAGTCTTCCAAAAAATTTTCAATTTCGTTTTCTAAAAACTCATAATATCTGTGCCCATTTAAAGTCCCGTTAAAAAATATTGGTCCCATAATTTTATTGTTTTTTATCCCACACCAAACATGAATAGAATTCCTCCCTTGAAATTTAATAGTCTGGAACTTTTTTGGATTTTCAACGGCCCGGTGACTATTATGTCTGTTGAATACTCCCGATGTTGTGAAAGTAGCTTCGTCGGTCCACACAATATTTTTGAATAAATCAGGGTCTTCGTTTTCTTGCCGAATTACCATTTGAGAAACAAATTGGAAGCGAAGTTCTTTTTGTGCCGGTGTTAGGTGCTGAAGTGGAAGGATACGAAAAGGCCTAATCATGTAAAGTTTTATTTTCCTCAAATAGGTTTTTTTATCCTTAGAATTGTATTGATGGATATATTTCTATGAAAATTTGCAATAAATCTTCTTCTTGCTTCTCTTGCATTTTCTTGGCACTTGTAAAATAGCATAACAATCTGTAGTCTCTCGTCCAAAGAGTATTTCATTTCGATCAGAGTCAAATATATATTTTTTAGGTGAAGACTTCGACAATAATTAAAATAATGTCAATTTTTATTGACAAAGCATTCAAACGTCATTTTACCTTGATCACCTATACCAACCTATCGTATATTTTAAACAGGTGAAGCTAAAATTTTAGTTTGTAAAACATTAAAATGTAATATAAACAGCTATCGCAAAATCAAATCTTTTAATCAGAACGGACATAAAAAAAATCACTCTTTCCAAAAATCGTATAAAAAACGATACATTCCATTTAAAAACATCTGATGCATAGCGTAACTCTTTTGTTTCTGGTTCAAATATTTTTTCGATGATATTTTTGGATTCTACAAGAAAAAATACATCGATTGGCTATTTTGAATTTTTCCAGAATACAAGGAAGGTCGAAAATAGGTCCCTGTTCAGTCCTCGCTGGAACACCCTGTACATATATACTCTTCTCAAAGATATATAATATACACATTTTTCATCATTGCCTTTTTTTATAAAAAATATTTAAAATACTTAATCAAAATAGTCAAAATCGAGTTTAAAGTGTAATAAACCTGTAATAATCTAATATGGTGTGGACAGTAATTTTTTTATAAAAAACCAAAACTGTTTAGGCCAATAGGTATGTGGATGGTGCAGTTAAGTCACTTTTTGTAAATTAAATTAATGCGCCTGTCTTTTAAAGAAGCAAATTTCTCAATGATTTTGTCATAAAAGTCACCATTACATTCAGAAAGTTTAACTAATAACTCTTTTTTTATTGCCATGATCGACAGGGCTCAGAGCCTATCTTGAGATATACTATTACGTAAGTAGGTCTTTATTCGCTTTAAGCACGAAAAATCTCTTTCGGCCTGTACACTTGTTAAGGGGATTGTCAAAATTAATGTCGCAAGCCGATATACTTCACAAAATACTGAAATTAATTCTAAACTATTAATTTTTAAGGAGTTTAAGGAGTTCTTGAATATTGACTTTATAAAATTGTTCATCTCGGTAAATTATGCTTAGCTCATTTTTGAGGCGGTCTTTGTCAAACATTTTTGGATACGTTTTTTCTAACGAATTTAATAGACTAATAGGGAATTCTGTGTCAAAGTCTTTGTATTTTGATGTATTAAGAAGTTTCACAAATTCCAATTTGTGTAAATCTTCAAACCTGATGTTAATTTGAAAAATTATACAGTCTAAAATTTCATAAAACAGATTTTTATATTTTTCCATTAAATCTGATTCGCTCATGCTACTGGTTTGTCTACTACATGGCAATCCGGTAAGTGATTTTGCTTTTTCGGCTAATTTATTTACATAACTAACAGTTGCACAACATTGGGCTTTTGCAACTATATCCGTCGTATCATCTACAATTAATGAGAAAAATGTAGCCTCCGATATTTCTTGTTTAATAAAGTCTCTCATATGTTCGTCAATACAAAATATTAATTCATTTTGAATAGTTTTCGATTGTCCCGTAAATAAACTTTTCTCTTCTAAATGCTGTACAAGTTCGGTGTTACGTTTAATTAAACAATTAAAAACTTCCTTAAAATTCTTTCTGTTAAAAGAAGGTTCGGATTCGTCATGCCCCCTAAAAGCCAGTTCTTGTTTTCCCAGTAATATAATCGTATCTATAAGGTATGTCAAAAGCAAGCGGTTTTTCCTAACATCTTCATTGTACAATAATTTAGATAAACGAGCATTTTCGATTAGTGCATCTTTAATTGTAGTCATATTTTGAGACAAACGTACAAAACCTAAGGTATTTTGAATATGGTCTTTAGACCCTTCATGCATTTTAACCGCTCTAGAAAAATTTTTAAAATCAACGTATTCATCAGAAGTCCATACTGTTTTTGTTTTCCCAGTATTAAGCAAGGCCAACAATATAAACTCTGCTTAAAAATACTTCCACAAATCCAAGTGTGTGTTTGATACCATGACGTTTGAAATGATCGTTTATATTGTCGACCGTCTTTTTTATCACTACTTAAGGTACTTATCTTCGGCATGGGTCTATCTCCGCGAAGAATTTCTTTTTTCTCATCCTCGGGACGTCTGGAAAATGCCGTTGTCAACAGTGACATAACGATATCGTGGACTGGATTCATAGTTCACACGTTTCGTTTATTTTAAAATTTAATCACTAATTCATATAAACTACTCTATCAGTCTACTCAATAATTAAACTAACGCAACGTCAAAAATACTTTAGATAGAGTAACACTTGATACAGACTAAACGCGCGACATTCACGAAATAATACTATAAAACAAACACCAAATTATTGCCGAATTCCCGCTCAATCTCAAACCGTTACCGGTAACAGTCAAATACGAATACCCCACACGCCCACGCAAATATCAACAAAAACAAAAACGGCTTGCATTTGGCAGCCGGATGCGCGATTATCATTTACCGATAAATAATAATTATTTTCATTTATATTCAATCTGTGCTAACATTAAATGGCAACGTCTCAATCATTAAGCGAAGTTTTCATCGCCTCAAATGCAATAAAAAGAGATGGAATGAATCTACATATGCAACACGACCCTTTTCCCTCTTTCTCAGACTTATTAAAAATCCAAATACCATTCAAGTGTCCGAGGCGCAATTCGCATCGCCGCGTATAGGTAAAGTCGAATAAAAAAGAAATGATATTGCAGTTATTGGACATTGTACTGTTGGTTAGTAAAGTAAAGTGTTTATTTATGATTTACGCATATTTGATGAAATTTTTATAGTGTTTGAGACAATTTTCAGAGAATAATGTATTAACTTGGAAAGAATTAATTTTGAAAATAAAAATGTATATTTATAGGAAAGCGAGTGAGGCGGCGCCTGAGGTGCCTCATCTGACGAGCCGCCGCTGAGTCTTAATGCTTGCACAAAGTTTGCAACTTAACTAATAAGTAGTATTTTTAGGGTGATTTTTTGAATATTCTATTAGTCCGCCATTATGTTTTGCTATTATTTTATATTCATATCAAAATATTACCAGTTCATTCCTATGTAACACTTGTTTTTTGTGCAAGTCAATCTGATAAGTAGTTTTTAAGCTATGTCGTGAACTGACAGACAGACAGACAAACCGACTGACGGTCGGGTGAAATTGATAAAACATATTTTTTGGCATCTAGGGACTCTAAAAAACGTATAAAGACATGTAAACTCCTGAGAAGATGATTTTTTAACGATTACAAATATTTTATTTTTGGCTCTCATTTTGTTCCGTCATCTTGAATTAGTACCAGTCTGGCAACTGAATGAACCTGGATAGAAAGAATGCGGGCAAAAAACTCCCTTCCGTTTTTCCATATAAGTGGTCCGTTCAAAATATATATTTTTACTGCATCACGAATTCAAATAAAATAGTAAAAATATATTGATCGGTATCGATAGTATATCAGCCTAGATTTCCCAAACTCCGGCCCGTTCAATAAGCAGTCATTGTCAGAGAGAGATAGCCGTGGTCGGAGCGGATGGCGTGGAAGACGAAGATAAAAGATCGTTATTCCAGGCTTGATTTGAATTATGAACGGGCCGGGGTCTGATAAGTGGTGTCACCGAAATAAGAAAAATTAATTACTAATTAATATTTATAATACCGACTTAAGTTTTATTTGTGTATGTGGGTATTGCCTGTTTTTTTTTTTATTTTCTTGTGTGTATAATTAGTAATAATCATGGCCATTTGGAGAACTTGGGAAAATACTTGCAATAATGTGGAACTTGTAGAACTTGTGGTTGAAGACTTTTTTCACAAAGATCTGGAAGAGCACACACAAAAGGTGATAAAAAATTAAATATTTACGCCCATTTCCAGAAATTGTTTGAAAAAATTTATGGGGGGAGAAGTTTTTTCGCCGTTCCAATTGACATTAAATAAAAAAAAACGTCTTGTGTTTTATTAATAAGGATTAATTAGTTGTTTTGTTAATTTTACTTGTTAGTTAATTATTTCCGATTGTTTAGTTATTTTATATTGATTGATAGACTCGACTCGCTTCTGGTGCATTTCTTTACTTTTAATTAACGAACAGAGTGAGTATATACATGCAAATTTCATACCTATTTAAATCTTAATACGTATCTTTATTTGGTGACATATTTCTAGGTTTTAATTATTTCTTGAAGCTTTTATATTTCTTACAATCATTAAATTTCTTTTTGAATTATGGAAAGAAATATCTTTTTAAAGAGAAAACCTCTTCCTGGCCAGTACAGAGGAATTATCGCCAATGTTTATAGAGTTTGCGATGAGGAAGCGAGAAGTAATAATTTTAAATTACCTTTAAAAAGGAAAATCGATCGCGTCGCTCTGTATACTGGGGTTTCTCAAGACACCGTGAGCAAAATTCACAAAGAAGATGAGGAGAGACAAAAGGAACGCCAGGTGAGATGCACTCATCACCACCCAATAAGAAAACCCGTTTGTCTCTCAAAAAGGATTTTGATGATTTTCATTAGGCAAACAATAAACAAGTTTTATGGATGTTGTTGAAGGCCAATGGCTTTTGTGACAAAATAAACGAAAAATTCTGTTGGAAAGATCCCAAGTTTTACATTGGCGCTATAAATATACAAGGGCAATTCGAAATTATAGAGAGGAGGGTCGTAACATAGTTTACATTGATGAGACATGGGTCGATAATGATTTAACTTTTGGGAAATGTTGGCAAAGCAATGACGTATTGGGAATAGTAAGCAACATTAGGGCAAGTGGTGAGTGTTTGGAATTGATTATATTTAATTTATTTATGATGTGATAACGATCATAATAGTTTATTACTTGTGTTTATGTACTGGGTGTTCAATTAAAAATTACTCTCGTCGATATCATGAAAAGTATTTTCCGTTTCTGTTATACCCCTAGCGGCAATTCTTTGAATTTAAAAATATTTTCCAATGATTCCTCGTGGTCGCTTTCACCAAGAAAGTACAAAAAAATTACCACTACAGAACGTAACAGCAAAGGAAATAATTTCCTTTCTATGATATCGCCGATGGCCATTATTGTTGGAACACCATGTACAAAGCGGTAAAAGTTTTTAACAATATTTATATATATTTTCAATCAAATTTTTACTTTCCTTTGTCAAAAAATATATATACGTGAGAACTCGAAAATATAACAAAAATAATTTATTTGAAATGGAATACCATGTATACTTTTCAATTTCAAAGACATCGCTTTCTCTTTCTTCTAAATATACCCGGTGATATATTTATCTTTGAAGATGACTGAGTGAATCGACAAAAACCTTGTCATAAATATCAATGTGCTAGAGAGAGATTTGATTTTTACACCAATCAATAGAGCAAAAAAATGGTCGTTTTTTGCCAAAAATACTAACCAGAATCCGAGTGCGCCATCACACACAAGATAGTCCATAGTAATATTCCTTTATGTTTCCCACTCGCGACTAGGTATCAACTTAGGTTATAAACAATTTAATGCAAAAAAATCCTATTTTTTTCGTTTTTGGCTTTTAAAATCGAAACTAATAAAGTAATCTTGATGGTATAACAACATGAATAGTAAAGAATGAACTTACAAATAATATAATGTCATCGCCGACTTGATTGGATCATTAGAACAGGAGAAAAAGCTGAAAAATCTGAAAAATTAGGCTTTTCCAAAAATGCATGTCCTTATTTTTTGACGATGTGATGAAGCCTTTGATGAAATAATAGTCATTGTTAAGAACTTTATGCACACCAAAACCAGGCTTTGTGGAACTAATAGTTTTTGAACAGTTGCGCCTTGAACCAAAATGTTATGGGCTCATTCCTGTGTAACATTCGAATTTTGTGCCGAATTTTAGATACATTAGTTAATTACATTTTTAGCAATTTACGTTTTAGCATTTCACTAGGCCACCATTTTGTTCCGCCGTATTGGAATTTTACCAAAATATTATTAGGTTACTGTCATACAATCTTTAATTTTTGACAAAAATTTAAACATAATATGGCAAGTAGATTTTTAGCTATGCCGCAAATTAACAAAGAGACAAACAGACAGACACATCAAAAGAAACTCTATTTGTTTGGGACCTAGGGACGCTAGAATAGGAAGATACGTAAAATATTGAATTTTTTCCATGTTTATAAATGTTGTATTTGACCGCCATTTTGTTTTGCCCTCTTGAAATCGTACCAAAATTTTACAAGCTCATCTCTATACAACAATTATTTCTAGAGCAAAATTTGAAATCAATCTATAAAATGGTCTTTTCGGGCCGAATTGTGAAATTATTTATTAAGCCGCCATTTTGTTTCGCCATCTTAAATTCAAACCAAAATTTACAAGCTAATTTCCACATAATCTTAGTAATAATATTTCACTAGTTCACATTTTGTTTCGCCTTAATGGATTTTCACCAAAATGTTACCATTTTATCCTCTTATGATCTATGGTTTTTGACCAAATCTTAAAGATAGTGGATAAATAGTTTTTGAGCTATGCCGCATACAGATAGACAGACCGACAGACAGAGCGATGGAAATGGGAAAACATGTTTTTCGAGATCTAGAGACCCAAAAATATAAGGATCTGCAAAAATCTCGGTGGGTGATTTTTTTCATGATTACAATTTTCCCTTTTACGAGGGAAGTCCAAAAGTAATATTTATTGATATTATCATTATTATTAGTATTATCGTTATTATTATTTTTATTAATATTGTCATCAATATTAATGAATAATAATCTGATTAAAATAACTTCGCACGCCTATGACACGGGAAGATTTTCACATTGTACATGTTCAAAAAGCAAAAAACTACTCTTTTGATTGACAATGTTGATCAAAAATCCTATGGGGATGACTTGGTAACATTTTGGTAAAAATCCAATATGGAGAAATAAAATGGCAGCCTAGTGAAATATTAAAAAAAATATTATTAAAAATCTACTCATTCTATTTGCCTCAAATTTTGCACAAAAAAACAAGTATTATGTAGGAATCAACTGGTAAAATTTTGGAACGAATCCAAAATGGTGAAACAAAATGGCGGCTTAATAACATATTTATACGTTCAACCTGAAAAACTACTTAATGAATTGATTTTAAATTGTGTGTCGATAGCTAATCTGTGGTATAGAGGATGAACTAGTAAAACTGTGGTACTAATTTAAGATGGCGGAAAAAAATAGCGGCCAAATTTTTTTTTGTAATCATGAAAAAATCACCTTCTCAGGTCTTACATATCTTCACTTTTTAACGTCCCTAGACGCCAAAAAATATGTTTTAATTATTTCCGTTGGACTGTCTGTCGATCTGTCTGTCTGTCTGCATAGCTTAAAAATTACTTACCAGATTGACTTTAAATATTAGTCAAAAATTAAGGGTCATATGGGGATGACCCTTAATTTTAAATTAGCAAACATTCAATATGCCGTATGTCGTAACAAGATGGCGGCCTAGTGAAACGTTAAAAAAATTATGAAATTATGAAATCAAGTGTTACATAGGAATGAACTGCTAACATTTTAGTACGAATCCGTGATAACCAAAGAAATAAAATATTTAAAAGATCAACCCAAAAAATTCAGATTAATTTCAAAATTTGTTCAAGCATTAAGTGTGATATAGAGAAAAATAGGTAAACTTGTGGTAAAAATTCAAGATGGCGAAAAAAATTGGCTGTCAAATGAAATTTAAAAAAAAATTTATTCAATTGATTTTAAATTTTGTTGGAATATTAAATGTGATCTAGGGATAAACTGGCATGAATTCAACATGATGTAACAAAATGGCGGTCTGTATCAATGCAAAAACTACTTATCGGATTTATTTTAAATTTTAATATTCACTATTGTATTAATTAGGTTCTCTCATATAAATCTTAATTATATGTGGAACGTGAAAATTTGTAAAAGCCTGAGATTGTGATTTTTTCACATCTATAATACTTTCCTCTTACGAGGGAAATAAAATTATGAATAAAATCAATTTTTCTTAGAACATTTTTGTTCTTGATAAAATGGCGAATATAAAATTATCTTTGCGTTAGTGTACTGACTGGCTGATTGATGGCCTAGTTAACGTCCTACATAATTCTGTACTAGAGCCGACGCGAAAGGGTTAATCTGCACACCTGTTGTTTAACAGGGTATAATCGTCTAAAAACATTAATTAAACTATTTTAGGGTTATTTTTACCTCCCTCGTATGAGGCTCAAGATGCATCTGGTTTATTAAGATGTATTCCTGATGAGGATTTTTTTAAACAGTTAGGGATATTATTTTAATAAACTTAAAATATTGTTAGTTTTTCTAAATAACTGAAATCCCCTAATAATTGTATAATAATTACAAGCTTGAATTCAGAATGAAAACTGTAGTTTTGATGTTCACCAAATCATTGCCCGAACATCATTATTCAGGGTGTGTCCAATTTTAGATAAAAAATGGATGAAACAAAAAAAATTAATTTTTGTAATGTAAAAGTTTTGTTTCTTTTAAAAATTAAAACAAGTACAAAAAGAAAAGTTTGCAAACCAAAAAGAAATTCAAATTCAAATTTTTAAGGCCTAGTTTCACAATCTGTGGTAACCACTGGGTTACGGTTATTTACTATGGTTTCTATAGTTGGGAAGGTGAATTTTCATTTGAATCTATAGCTACTAACCCAGGTTTTTTGGTTACAGCTAATTAAATATTTCGCAAATAAGAGTAATTGGCTTTATTTAAAGTAGAAGTCAAAAAGCGTTTTAAACTTCTGTAATAAAAATAATTTTTAAAAAAATTAATGGCCAATATGTAAAATTAGAAACTATACCTCGTACAAAAAACCCTAAATTACTTTTAAACGCATGATTTTACGCCTACTTGGGTTTAAGTATTTTTTGCAAACATTGTATATCGTATGGAATTTTTTAATATCCAAACTTATTTTTTCATAAATCTTTTTCTATACTTTTTTTCTAAAAATCGATAATGACAATAAAGCCTTTTTGCTGAAAATTTTACACATTGGATTATAATTCATTCGAAAAAATGTTTACCTCGGATTCTCTGACTCCTCCCTCCCCATATTTTGGTCCAGAACCCTCATTGATTTTACTTAAATCCAATCGACTAGCAAAAATTATTTTTGTGAAATTACAGATTCCTGACATCCGAGCGAATGCGCTTAGTCTTAACTTATGTATGACCTTAGTTATTTCGTCCCTTCCCTTGCCGCGGCCATTGGCTTTTCTCTTAGATAAATATAAAGTCAATGCCGCGGCTGTCATACTCCTCTGTGTATAGGCCCCCTAGAGGGGACCTACTACAGGAAGACGTAGATGATTTGCTAAGGGGCGGAAACCCCCGGGTTATTATAGGTAACCTGAACTGCAAACATCCACAGTGGAACAGCACCACACAGGATAGAAATGGACAAAGACTGCTGGACTTCTCGGAAGCCCAAGGGAGCATAGTCATAAGACCAGATAGGCCAACGTTTCTACCAAGAAACCTTGGCCATCCTCAGGTGCTAGACATAGCAATCCTAAAGAATATAGTCCATGACTTCGACATATAAACCCTCGAGGAAGGTACATCGGATCATAATCCAATAGTACTCACACTGGGTAGAGAAAACAGGGCTCAAGAAACCTTAATCAGGAAACAGACTCACTGGATGACTTATCGGGATAAAGCCCAGGATAAAATCGAAATAGCAGCCATTAATAACCCTCAGGAACTGGAAAGAGATGTAGAGACTCTAGAGAACAAAATACTGGAAGCATTCCACGAAAGCACAGTAATTATGAACACTCCTCATGTTCAGCCGGGGAGTGACCTCCCTCGCGAGCTGAGATTTCTCATAAGAGAGAATAGAAGGCTTAAACGTGCCTATGGAAGGAGACGTCTCGAGCAGGATAGAATAGCCCTAAACAGGCACTCAACTAGGTTGAGAGATGCACTAAAGGTACACAGAGACAAAATGTGGTCTAATAAACTACGTGAATTAGACACAAAGGATAATACTGCATGGCAAATGCAGAAAAGGCTAAGGTCTGAAAACAAACCAATGCCTCCCCTGCACGGGACAGGAGGAATGGCATACACAGACCAGGAGAAAGCAGAGGCCTTAGCAGACACTCTCGAACGAGAGTGTCGACTAAACCAACATCCGCTCGAAGATGATCAACATGAAATAGAAGTAATTAATGGCTGCAGAAGACTAAACAACACAGAAACCCCTGCCACGGTGGAGCACCCGGCTACCGCAGGAGGTTGAAACTGTCATAAAATGTCTAAAGAAGCGTAGAGCTCCAGGCAAAGATGGCATAACCAATCAAATGATAAAGCAACTTCCTAGAAAAGGAATTGCTGCACTAACCAGCATAACAAATGCAGTCATGAGACTCGATTACTTCCCCAACAGGTGGAAGCATGCTGAAGTAGTGATGATTGGTAAACCAGGGAAAGACCTAACTTTCCCTCAGAACTATCGACCGATAAGTCTGCTGTCGTACTCAGTAAAATCGTCGAAAGAGTCCTGTACATCAGGCTCAAAGACGAAACAGACGCCCTAGATATTATCCCTAAGGAGCAATTCGGCTTCAGAAGCGTCCACTCAACAGAATTGCCGGCTCTGAGAATAGTTGAAACTGTCACCAGCGGTTTCAACTTGAAAGAAGCTGCTGGCACGGTCTTCCTAGACGTAGCCAGAGCTTTTGACAGAGTATGGCACAAAGGACTTCTGTACAAAATGCAAAACGCAGGTTTTGCAGCAAAGACATGCAAACTGATTGCCGACTATCTGGATGATAGATCGGCAAGCGTCAGAGTCAAACTCTCCAAATCGATACCTAGAAGACTAGAAGCAGGAGTGCGTCAGGGATCTGTGTTAGGACGACACTTATATAACGTGTATACACATGATATCCACAAGACACACACCACTTCTATAGACCTATACGCCGACGACTGTGCTATAGCGGCAAAGCATAGAAATTCAGGTATCATTTGTAGGAGACTACAGAAAAAAATGGATCTGATAAGTGATTGGTGTATCACTTGGAAGATCAAAATAAATGCACAAAAAAGCCAGGCCATCCTCTACCAAAAGAGGAGGATGATACCCCCAGAGGCTATAAGCATTGACGGAGATGACATCCCATGGACTAACTCGATAAAATATCTAGGACTGATAATGGATAAGGGGTTAACATGGAAACCCAATATAGAGGCAACAAGAGCATAGACAAACAGGGCTATGGCCAGGCTATTCCCTCTCTTGAACCGAAGAAGCCCCATGGCTCTTCGTACAAAGCGGACCATGATAAAAATGATTGCAAGATCACAGTTGATATATGGTGCAGTAGCGTGGGCGTATGCTGCGCCCACCTACATAAACCAACTGGCAGCTACAGAAAATAAGTACATAAGGACTGCGGTAGATGCACCTTGGTACGTAAGAAATGCCCAGATCCAGCGGGACCTGGACTGGGAGCCTCTCCAGACAACAATCGGGAAGAAAGCCATGAAAGGCATAGAGCTGGCAGCAGCACACCCATTTGAAGAACTCAGTATGCTAGTGGACTATGATCCTTAGGAGGAGCGGCGGGTACACCGGGTCTACCACAGTAGGCCCTGCGATCATACACCATTACAGTGACAATAGACACATTTCTCTCTGTTTTCAGACAACTCTTCTATATTGACCGCGACAATATAGGAGAGGTGCGATGTGAGTACACACATCCGGATGTGTACGAGCTGACACACCTAAGATAGCGGTGACTTATGGTCTATTAAGGCCCTAGGCCCGTTAAACCGGTAGTTCCTATCATCGAGAGGCGGCTTCCCAGGAGGGAGGTCGGGTGGATGGTGGGTCCTCTGGGCCATTGGACCCTTAGCGTGGCTCTCATAGAACAAAACCAAGTTGCGTGGCTATTACAATAAGAAGTAACATAAAATGAGGAGATCAAATCATGCAACTCCCATAAGGGAGTTGCATGATTTGAGGTTTATACAGCGAAATAAAATAGGAAATAAAATAAAAGATGAC
>JAUTXW010004637.1:0-84101 GCA_030620095.1 Kuschelorhynchus macadamiae | reverse complement strand
AGTCATTTTTAGGATTTATACCAGTTGAGAGTCAAACTGGAACGGCTTTATCCAATACTATTTTAAGAATATTACCAGAAAACGATATACCTTTAGAAAAACTTCGCGGTCAGGATACGACGGAGCTGCAAACATGAGTGGGTTATACAAAGGTGTACAAGCTCAAATATCAGCAATTGTTTCTAATGCAGTATATGTACATTGTGCGGCTCATAACCTAAATTTAATAATTAATGACTCCGTTAAGTCTTAATGAAATTCGAAATTTTTACGATTTGGTTGAAAGTATTTACATTTTTTTTGGACACAGCATAAAAAGGTGGGCCCTCTTAAGTAAATGTTTTGATAACTCTGTCAGTAAAAATAAGACGACCCTAAAAAAATTAAATCCAACACGTTGGTCATCGAGACACGATGCATTGGACGCCCTTAGGTTTAGGTTTGTGAATATGTTAAAAGTTTTATCGCAAATTATATTGACCTCTAATAATAAAAATGAAGTTGATGAAGCTAATTCTTTAAAAAACAAACTTGAATTATTTGAAACTGTCTTTTTAATAGTTCTCCAATCAAAAATTTTAAAGTTAACTGACGCTCTTTTAAAACTCTTGCAAAAGAAACAGCAAAACATTGAACATGCATCAAAAATGTTTCTTACTGCGCTTAAAAATATCAAAACGATAAGAAATAATTTTGATGTATTAATTAGTGAATCCAGTAGTTTGGCTGCGGAATGGGGGATCAAAGCAGAATTTTCAAAAAAAAGAATAACAAGGCCCAAACGGTTTTTTAATGAAAAGAAAAATCATTTTCAAATCGAATCTAACGAAGACTGGTTTAAAATAAACGTTTTTAATACAACGTTAGATATTATAATATCTCAATTACAAAATAGAACGGCCGGAATAAGCGAAATTTATAAAACTTTTCGCGGAATATCAGCGGAAGTTTTAGATAATAATTCAGTTTCTGATGATGAATTGTATGCGATGGGCCAGGAATTGTACGCCAAATATTCCGATGATATTGCCGATATAATTTCTTCACTAGTTTCTTTTAGAAGTTGTTTTAAGGGCGATTTAGGTAGAATCAAATCCATTAAAGATTTAATGGAGTTTATTTTAATTGAAAATTTTAGTTCCTGTAGTAGTTTTAGCGAAATTTTGACGGCTTGCTACATTTTCCTAAGTATCCCTGTATCGGTAGCAACACCCGAACGATCATTTTCTAAGTTGAAATTAATAAAAAATTTTCTCAGAAACACAATGGGACAGGAAAGACTTTCGGGGTTGTCAATTCTGTCAATTGAGAACCAAATTGCGAGGAAAATAGATATATCTTCCATTGTTTCGGTTTTTGCAAATAACAAGGCGAGGAAAAAAAAATTTAATTAGATCAGTTATTTCATTTCTTTTTATATTTTTGTTATGTTGCTTGTACTGATTTTAATTTTTTGTGATTTTGTTATGTTCGTTATATATTTTTTTAATAAACGTAAATAGATACTTCGTTTTTTATTCGGCAAAGGGCCCGGCGATTCCATCGAACACAGGCCCGAAGCGGCATCACTACGCCCCTGGCTATGGGATTTTAACAAAACCATTATTTTCTGAAAAGTTAAGTACACAATTACCTTTAATTTCATATCGCACATATTGTATGTTCTCAAAATCACGCTGCTTGGATACACTCTACAAACATCCGAAATCTGGCTTATAGCATGCAGGCGGTATCGCGTTTTTTTTTTGAAATACCATTACATTAGGACTCCTGTCCTACTCGGGTTTTTATTATCCTTACATCACCAAAAAAAATCATTCTTCTATCTAATGACCCCCTTTTCATATATAATAAATCGAAAATTTTCTGCGAAGTTACACAACTACCTTTCATTTCCTCGCATATTGCATAAATTGTATGTTCTTAAAATGACGTTTCCTGAACGATTTATTATGTAAAGTGTAAAGACGAACGGGGGAGTATTGTTAAAAACAGTTCGCTTCCATGGACATTCAGAGCTTTAGCCTATCACAAATGAGTAATGCAGCATTTCCATAGTTATCCGGATTCTTTTGAGAGCATCAGATTCATGTAGAGAACAATATCTTATGACCCCTATTAATGCTGTCCTACCTGTCACGTAAATATCATATATTTCGACCGCAACAGGTAGCAGCAATTTTCATTATTATCATTTTGTTCAAAAAGCAATTTTTCATACATATTTCGTCTGTGTACCTTATGGCTTCTGTTTAGGACTACTTCCAATAAAGATATATCCTAGTAAGAAATCAGACTAGATACAACTATTTTATTTGTTTTTAAAAAATGAGTTTCGCATTATAAATGTGGTTGGATTACAAATTACCCAAACTTGATAACAGAATATAGGAAAATTGTTATTATTTGTTAAATAATACTTAATTTTTCGAAACAGAAAACAACTTCGACATGCATTTACAAAACAGGCAAACTTCTGATATCCCTAACTCATAAGGAGCAAATTATTAAAATACTAAAATCATATTAAAGTTTATTTCTAACCGAGCATTTTTATTATTGAATCTAAAGTTTAGACATTCATTGTGCGCTTCTTAGCCAGCTTTTTGAAAGCAGCCTCTCTGGGACACCTCTCTTAATAGTCCAGCAGTAGTCGGTTAACATCTTGCTTTGCCACTTTCCCTGATACTGTCTTTCCATGATGATGATGGAAACTCTCACTGTTCCCGTCACTTACAGCACCACAACTTTCCCGAAAGTAATCCAGATGAGAAATAAATTTTCAACGACTTACACCCTAGGTTGTGATAACTCAAAAGAGGTTGGGCAATTAGGTCTTTATATAGTTTTGTGCTTTTATGTTGTTTTAAATTGTTGCAATCATTTTAAACGCATTCCATGCGTCTTTTTCAGTGCCTTCAAGTTTGGAATCGATTTATGCATCTCCGAAAAATTTCCTAATCTGGGGACCCACAAGTATTCTCTCTTTAATTTTAGCGGTACTGATTCTAAGGAACTTTTTTTTTAAATAACTGAAAGCAAGATCCATGTCCATGACCTTCACAAAGTTTTTCATAAGTCTCAGTTTTATATGACGTGGCGGTGATAATTTTTTTTCATGGATAACTAATGACGCGCTGGTTACATTTTCTTTTCCTAGCTCAAAAACTCTCTCGATATCCAAATTTTCTTTCTGTAGTGATCCGACCGTGCTCGACTGTCCCATTCGCAGAGAAAGCAACTTGGTATAACCTAGCTGCATCCCAAGCAAAATCGCCACAACATTTAAATCCTCACAAATTTGCAATTTATGTCTTTCATATTGTATGGTCTCCAGTAACAATTTCAAATTGCTAGACGTTCCTTTCATGTGGACTGCACGACCAATTGTAACTGGAGGCAACTTGTTTCTATTAAGAAGTAACACAGCTTTAATACTTACTTTTGTGGAATCAATGAAAAGTCTCCAGTCTTTTGGATCATAGCCCAGATTTAAAGTCTGCTATTAATCCCTTAATGTCCCGACAGGCTATCAAATTGTTTTCCACGTTGAAATATGAGGTTAGGTTTTTCGGCTTCGGTACGAAGCAAATCAATCTAAATCCCTTATGAGGTCACTTAATTCACTATGACTTATTTTGAGATCCTTTTTACTGGAAAGTTCACAGACAAAATCGGAGTCTTGCGAGGTTGATGGGCCAGTAACATTTTTCGGACCACTACCGTTTTAATCCGTTTGATCATAATCAGAATCAATGGCATATAACTTAGATGGATTAGATACAGGCAATTCGTCATTGTAAGGGACCAGGCGTATGACGAATTGTAAATTTGGATACTGTTTCGCAGATCTTTTTTTCTCCGAAAAGTCTTTTTTGAAGGGTGGTGTCAATCAAGTAAAAGTAACAGTCAGTAACATGGTCTTTCGGTTCTTGCCAGATCATAGCAACGGCGAAGGGCATCTTACGCTTTTTTTCCACTCAGCTAGCCGAGAATGTTGAACGCACATTTTGTTGCAGCAGTTATGAGGTGCCCAATTTGTATCCTGGTCTCCAATTTTGCAGCCGGAATACAAGTGGTAAGCCTTTTTTATTAAAGAGCTAAGAGTATGTTTTTGTTTCACAAAAGTCACCACATATATAACAAAAATAATCCGGCATATTTACACAAATTCGCGACTTGTTACTCAAAACTCTCTAATTTCTCAAATACGAAAAGTTCTCGAACAACTGGTAAATGAAATACAACTAACTAATAATTTAGGATTTATGTTATATACATTTAAACCACTTATAAGTACATGGTGGTCCACTTAAGATGATCCTATACTTTATCTGAATAAATAAGACACTGAGAAAAAAAGTTAAATACAAAAAGTATTTGACCCTAAGTATATTTTTTATTTATAATATTTTTATGTATACAGGGTGTTCCATTGTGCCAGGACAGTAACCAACTTTTTTCTTTTTAATGAAATGGTATGAATATTTTTAGAAATTGTAATTCTACGCTTGATTTTGAGTATTTTTTGTCATCATAGCATATGAAATTTTGAGTAGTTTTTGAGAAAAATTAAATTTTCTAATTTTTTTCGGAAAAACAGGTTTTTGGAAAAATGTGATGTTTTTCACATTTGAAGACTAAAATTGTGAGTTTTGGTTATGGATCCATGGGAGTGGTTAATATTTAATACTCTGACCTATCAAGAGCGAAAATCCATTATACAGAGTTGTCACAAATGACCATCAAAAAAAATGTTTTTGTAACTAAAAAAACTTAATTTTTTTAAAAGGAACACTCTGTATTTAGCACTTTTATTGTGTTTAGGACTTAATTCTGCATCATTCCATATATATAGTTTACACTCCCAAAAATTAGCAATTTAGAATTTATGACCAATTTTCTATAATAATTCAGGTATTTTTGTTAAAAATCTAACTAAACCTAAATAATATCATATTCTAAGTTTTTTTAACATTATAAATAAATTTAACATTAAATCAACAAGTAATGCAAGAAAGAAAGTAACTTATTACTTATTACAAAACGTTTTCGACATAACCCCCGTCTTTGGCAATACAAGTAGTATAATATTACGGTTACGGTTTTAATTTTCGTAATAATAGCATTTCTAAACGCGTCTTAATTTTACAAGATATCCATGGAAAAACCAAACTAGTAAAATTTTTGTCTAGACACCAATAAATACTCAGTTTTAATTTGACATTTAGTTGCCTCTAACTCTTTTTAAAGGAAAAATGGCTTTATACAGTGTCCAAGAGTTACATAAGAAATAATAAGAGTCCAGCATTAGCCCTGCGGGAGTATCGGTTGTTGTATCCTACAAGACGGGTACCCACGAAACATATTTTTTCACGAATTGTTCGTGATCTTCAATGTAGAGTGGTAATTAATAAACAAAAACGGCGCCCAAAAATTGAAACAGAAGAAAAGTAATTAGAAATTCTCCTGTATTTTGAAGAAAACAATGAAAATTCGCAAAGAGATGCATCCCGAGATCTACCGGGAATTAATAAGACTAGGGTTCAAAGGACTTTTCCTGATAATAACTACCATCCGTTCAAATTTTTACCAGTTCAGGAATTATCCCAACAGGATTATCAAACAAGGCTTTTTTATTTTTCTCTCAAGATGGACCACCATTTGAAACTGACATTTTTAAAAATATTTTATTTACCGATGAGGCAATTTTCAATACGGCCGGCATGTTCAACCGAAAAAATACTCATTACTGGTGTAACTCAAATGAACATCGTGTAAAAAAAATGAAAAAACAGGGTCGGAGAAGTGTTGTGGTATTATAAGTGGTGTGGTATTATCCATGATCGAATAATAGGTCCAGTATTTTATGACTTTGTTCTGAATGGTGAGAGGTATTTAAATTTGTTGGAGAACGAAATATTTCCGTTAATTGACAATCTGCCGAACGATATTAAAGAAGGGCTTGTTCATCAACAACATAGTGCTCCATAACACACTGTAGTGCCTGCTAGAAATTGTTTGAATCAACGGTTTCAATTTTGGATTGGTCGGTACAGGACCATAGATTGGCCAGCGAGGAGCCCCAACTTAACACCCCCTGGATTTTTTATGGGGCAACCTAAAAAACGAGGTGTTTAAAAATAAGTGTAATACTGTTCGAGATTTAAAAAGGAGAATTAGGCAAGAGGTAGAAAGACTTAATGCAACAGACGCGGTTAGAAATGCTATTGCGAGAATTGAAAGCATGTATACTACTTGTATTGCCAAAGACGGGGGTTATGTCGAAAATGTTTTGTAATAAGTAATTAGTTACTTTCTTTCTTGCATTACTTGTTGATTTAATGTTAAATTAAATTATAATATTAAAAAAACTTAGAATAGGATATTATTTAGGTTTAATTAGATTTTTAACAAAAGTACCCGAATTATTATAGAAAATTGGTCATAACTTCTAAACTACTAATTATTGGAATATTTTAATAATTAAATCCTAAATACAATAAAAGTGCTAAATACGTTCCATTTAAAAAAATTAAGTTTTTTTAGTTACAAAAACATTTTTTTTTATGGTCATTTGTGACCACCCTATATAATTGATTTTCGCTCTTGATGGGTCGGAGTATTAAATATTAACTACTCCCATGGATCCATAACCAAAATTCACAATTTTAGTTTTCAGGTGTGAAAAAATCACATTTTTCCAATAACCTTTTTTTCCGAAACAAAATAGAAAATTTAATTTTACTCACAAACTACTCAAAATTTTGTATGCTATGATGACCAAAAATACTCAAAATCAAGCGTAGAATTAGAATTTCTAAAAATATTCATACCATTTCATTAAAAAGTAAAAAGTTGGTTACTGTCCCGGCACAATGGAACACCCTGTATACATAAAAATATTATAAATAAAAAATATACTTAGGGTCAAATACTTTTTGTATTTAACTTTTTTTTCTCAGTGTCTTATTTATTGGGATAATGTATAGGAGAATCTTAAGTGGACCACCCCGTACACCTGGTATAATAAATCCAGATATTTGTCATTTAATGATCGAACTTTTCCATACATTAAGGGCAGGTAGGTAAATTCTTATATTAAGCATGGATCTATAAAACTGGACCCAACTGAGACTTTTGCAAGACAGATTGGTAATTAATAGGATAAAATGAGTAGTGATTTTACTATTTTGGTCTCGGAAACATTGTTGCTGTTCCCCAGAGTTAGTTATATAGTTTTCTCTTTTGAAACATAATCAGAAAAGTAAAATGCGCATATCCTTTCTTAGCAAAAAGGAGTTTTGTTTTTTAAACTTTTCTTTAAAAACCTTAAAGCTCCTTATTGTCTATAGCTATACCATATTTTTGTAGAGTTTCGGCATGTTTTGTCTTACAATACTAACTGCAAAATGAATAGTTTTCTCACTGAAATAAAAACTTAAAATGACAGCCAGAAAGTTGCAATTTTATATCTTTCGTATATTATTACCAGCATAGGATTTAATATTGCAGGACATTATTGTATTTTATTATTTTTCGTTTGCTAAAACTGTTTATTTTTTAGTTCCATAATTCGAGCCGTTCCGAATGGACTCACGAGGAGGTTTGTTCGGTTTTTAAAAGGTACCATTTATTCTCGTATCTTGATTTACTGCAATAAATAACTGGCTTTTTCTGTACAGTCGCTGTTACTTGATTAAATAAAGCTCTTTTTGAGAAGAAGAAGTTTTTTCTGTAAATTGGTAATAAAGTAATTGTGTATGTGTTATTAGGTTCGTTTCAAGACACACATGTCTTCTGTTTTAGAATGATTACTGAGATCTCCGGAACATTTTTGTGCACGTGCTTTGACTTGCACAGTTTTCTAAACGGTGCCGTAAAGTAGGGTGCCATTGATATCGAGAGATGACATTGATCATCACTTTATATTTTCTACGGGCGTATTGCACTACGAATAAACAAACGCAACCCTGCGTTGATGGAACGTTAGTGCTTCAGAATTTGAACAGCCATCCATTATTAGTCACCCAGCCGCATGAGGCAGCGTCATGTTATCGGAGGACAAAATTGCGGTATTTTTTGAGTACTGAAAACTTCGAATGCAGAAAGGTATGTATAAAACTTATATATATATATATTATTATATACATGTTTACCAGCTTCTTATATCATCAGTGGTTGGATAAATTTGTGTATTTTTACCTTCATCAGAAAGAAAAGTATTTGATGTGTGGTGTTGTGGGGTGTCTTTGATCAACACGGCCGCGGCGGGGCGAGGTCATTCGGGTGATTCAAGTGGCCCCACAGTAAATACATGTTTTTTGTGGCCTTGGATCAACAAGGTAGAGTGAGATTGTTTGGCTGATTAAATTCGTCCCAGGGTAAACAAACTTATTGCTTCAGTTGGTTTGGGACTACAAAAGAAAACTTGGGTCCAGAAGTTATAGAAAATATAGAATTACAGTGCAGCTCGAGGAAGCTCTTAGCAAAGTGGTGGAGGGAAGTATGACCATGGGAACCGCAAGTCAACAGTACAAAATCTTATTTGGAACGCTTAATAATAAATTTCTCAGGCGCAATGTTAAAGTGTATAGCACAATGTGTCTCAGCAAACATAAACAAAGAACGAACCGTAGAGATACTATCATAAAATATTTCTACAATATAAAAGATACAGTAAAAGACATACCCCCCCCCCAAAAATATATTTAATTACGATGAGACCAACGACGAACCAGAAAAAGGGCATCTACAGGCGTGGCGTAAAGTATTCCGAAAAGATCGCTTACCATTCGAAAAGCGCAACACCCATCATGGTGGACGGATTCAACCACTGGCTTCGGTAAACTATGTTGACACTCTTAAATCTCGTTTATTTATGTTTTTTTTTCGTTTTTATCTACCATTCTAGCAGCCCAAATTGAAAAAATGTGTGGAAATACAAATTAAAGGTAATTTTGTTATAAAACATCTTTCCGACTGTTCCCATAGCCATGCTTGTTTTTAATATGATTTGCGGTATTGCCATTTATTATTAAAGAAATACCTATAAGTGAAGATACACGTAAAACTTAATTTTTTTTATAACAAAACTTACAAAGTACTAAAAATGCGGATTAGGTTAGTTTAGGATTGGTTAGGTGTTCCGTAAAGAAAGCGCGCGGTAGCGCGTCGACCGAATTCCGAATCTATATTGAAAGGGGGGTGTTTCTGTAACAAAACCTATATTGTTAGGAGGATCTGTCCCGTTAACGTTAGGTTAGCCCAAGTTCGTCAACAAAACCTTCATTAAAACTATAATAATAACAATAAATAATTACAATTCTGCTGTCTTAATAATTTTCAGTCATATTATTTCCTTTAACAGATTGGTAAATCTAAAATCTGACAATGTTGCTAAATTTTTCGTTTTATGGCTTTCAAATTGTAACTGAGTGTGATTTTTAATTAACCTTTTTTAAGAAAACTCTTGCTTATTCCGCAATTTTTATTTTTGAATTGTAAAATTACAAATGGGTACTTTCTGGAAATAAAATAAAATATGCAAAAATCGTCTGTCATGATAGTTTACCGGACCCCAAGCACTTTTCAGGATTGGTTTGAAAGTAACTTCTACCTCATGCTAGAAGACTGGAAGGCAAAAAGTTTCTTATAGGTGTTAATTCTCGTTCCCATTTCAGTGAACCTGTTATTCGTCTGTGTAAGGAGAATAATGCCGCATTTGTATACCTTGTGTCACATTCTACATACATTTGTAAACCACTTAATGTGTCGTTTTTAGACTATGAAAACGGCATGCAGGGCTATTTTGACAAATTATAAGATGAAACACAGCTGTCAGGCATATCAAAAGATGTGTTCCCGTTACTACTCCGGGAATCGCTGGAAAAAAGGGATTCGGAGTCTGCTCAAACGAAACACAAGTCTGGGAAAGAGGGAGTTTCAGCTATAAAACGCAATCAATTTGATAAATATGTTTGAAGCTACGGATATATATCCCTTCAATGCTCAAAAGGTTATACAAAAAATTATCGGTGACAGCGACCCCGATCAAGGGGTAAAGGACGTGTTAACGCAGTTTTAAGAAGAAAACCTTATGGTAACGATTGGGAACGAGCGCCCCGTAAAAAGAAGCCTAGGTTAACAACTGAATCATGAAAAAGTATGACTGCTCCCAGTGCTAGCAGCTCCGAAGACAAAGCTCGAGATGATCCAGTTCATTTGTCAGAAAATGAGGACTACAACGCCCCCAAAGAAGACGTGGTGGAAGAAACTACACACTACTTAAAGCCTACATTGGATTTCTTAGTTTCGGACACCTTTGTTTTAGTGAAGTACTTGCGAGGAAAACGTAAACCTGTATGGTTTAATATGTGTGCGTGGTTTACGAAAAATACTTTGACACTGAATTTACTATTGCGGGACTCAAAACAGTAAATTCTGATCATAACGTGCTTTGTCTTGTAAAAATGGACATTTCTACCGTATTGATGGAAGACATTTGGCCATACTTCCCAACCCTACAATAAATAATGAAAAGCATTACCAGTGTCCGCATAAAAAAGACGTGTTTGAGTTGTAATGTTCTGTTTAATATTCTGTTGTCTATTGTAATATTCTAATGTCGGAATATTGTACATACCTATCTGGTAAATAAATAATCCAACCCCATTTTGTACCAACCTATATCGTTTTTTTAAAGATTTTATTAATGCGGACGCCATACCAATTTTCATAGTTAAACATGACCTATCAACGTCGTCCCCCATAACATAATTTGGCCTAACACAAAAATTGCTTAGCCGATTTACGAATGGTAATAGATTGATCGGTTTGGGTATTAGTCACGGAGTGAAACGCCTGACTTTGATAAACACATGGTTTATCAAATTGGCAATAATGCAATACTTTCTTTCTGTATTTTGTCAAAAACAAAAACCTCACAACAGAGAGGTTGTTTTACTAAAAAGTAATGGAAATTGTGAAATTTTTAAACCTTTTTTGAAAAAAATTTTACTCTAGTCTATATAGCATATGCTATTGTTTAAAATAAAAAAAAATAAAATGTTTGGCAAATAAATGAAAACACAAGTTTTACTTTGTTAACTGTCACTTATTTCATTTTTGCACTAGGCGTAACTGCAGTTTCGTACTAGTACTATTTCAAACGCAAAACGATTCACTGAAGTACGAAACTGCGGTCACGCCTAACGCCAAAATAAAATAAGTGACAGTTAGGAAAGTAAAACTTGTGTTTTCATTATTTGTTAAAATGTACTGTCACAAAGTAACGGACGACTCTATTACATTTTTGAAATGTTTGGGTTTCTAAGGTTCATGAGACTCTATATGCACAATAACAAATTATTAAGGTTTCGGGTGTAGTATCAATGTATGTTTGGCGTTGTGAAAATATACGATTTTCGTTATTTGCTGTATTAATCAACTTTCGTTTTTAGAAACTTTTTTTATTTGAAATGAGATTATCAGGATGATTTATTGTTGATCGTTAGGCCGGTTTTTTTTTATCAAAACACATGCCACTGCATTTTTGTTAGCTCAAGTTAGGTTTTTTTGTGTCGTCGTAAAACGAGTTCACACATCCGAATCTTATCTAAAAATATGTATAAAACTAAACCTAAGACAATCTTGTGTTTACGGTGCAGCAACTTTTATGTTATTTTTATAATTAATTGTTATGGGTTAGGTACAATTTTTATACTTTGTGGGCAAAAAACACTTGGAAACAACGTTTGAACTATACCTAAATTATAATAGTGGTTTTTAAGAGAGAACCACTTTAGTTTTTTAATGTTTCACATTTTTATTAGAGAGTTACTTTTTTCTCAAGACATGATTCATTGAATACTAAATTAAAATGGGGTTTTTACATTTATATTATTGGTTCTTGGAAAGCTGTCTATTATTGGTGTAATTCGGAAATTTTGCTGGTCATTTATTGTGGGCGTATTTGTTGATAAATATCTTTTTTATTTCAAGTTATTCTAAAATATCCTAATGTTTACAGTTATTTTATTGGTGTAATAATATTAAATTATCAATGAAAATAAAATGGTTGTTTCTAAACAATGAGTAGATAAACCTATCTTTTGAATGTTATGTAAAAAAAATTACACAACGGCAAACGAGCTCGGTTTACCTATTGGTTAACGTTTTTATTAATAATTGACAGTAAATACTGTTTAAGATGATCTTGTCTCCTCCATAAAAGCCACAAGGCACTTCCCTCCAGCACTGGCTATAGCATTGTGGATGTAGGAAAACATCGGCCAGATCTATCAGGTGGGAATTTTTTTGGGAAATACCCTACGATTTTAATTGTCCCTGCCATTAAGGGGCTGAGGTGGTATCACACTCGCTGAAGCCATAAAAAATTATTCGAGGGTTATTGCAATTCCCATCTCCCCGATTTAAAGGTGGAAAATTGACTGCAGATTCATAACTACCATTTTTTTGGTTCTCGATATTGGAGCCTAAGGCGTTAAGAAGATCCGCATTGTCTCCAATACATATCAAAACGTTTTCAAGGGATGTTCTTTGTGATTACAGATAACAAGTAAATGTAGGTGCGGTGCATTTCTAGGGTAAATTATCAATGTTCGTAGTGCTGCAAACGGATTTGAAACAATTTATCGGGAAATCCAATTTTTTAATTTTTTGTTTTTTTTTCAAATAATAAGATTTGGGTTTATAGGCGCTTTTTTATTTTTAAATAAAATTTAAATATAATACAGTTTTCTGGACGTTGAAAACTTGGATTGGTATTGATTCTATTGATACAGGAATTAATGCGATTTTACTTTTTTATGTACAGCTTAGACAACTAAGAAAGGAGGACGACTACATCTAAGAAACCAGTTATTGCACAGCTCTGGGAAAAATTCTGGTATAATCGGCGGAGAGAAATTGCAGACGGAGCATAATCACAGAAAACGAGAATTCCCGGAGATAGTTCAAATTACAAAATCCGAGAAGTCTATTAACGATAAAACGGATATAAAAAATGTCAGCAAAATATATTCTAATATCCGAAAGAATTAATACTAGTATTATAAAAATTCTATTTGTTCATTAAAAATAGGAAAGAAATAATGAAAATACACGTAAACAACTCTGAGTTATGTATCTTTGATAAATTAATAGACAATACCGTTTTAAATGTATGGTAATATATGTGTGTCCTTTTACTACTATTTCTGAATTTTAAATATAAATGTTTTAATGTTTGTGGATTTTCTTAAATAGATCAAGGTGAGCCAAAAAAGATTCCTTTTTTAAACTTTTAAAATTTGTATGTTATGTTAGCCGTACAGGAATTTGGAATTAAAAATTATAATAATATAAAACATGTAAACGACTTATGACGCCACCTCTGCTCTCTTATGGGAAGAATAATTAATATTGTAGAGTATTTCTTAAAAAGATCCCCACCTGGTAAAGCTGGTCAGAGTTTTCCTACAACCAGATGCCTGTTACGTTGCCATAGCCAGTGCTGGAGGGAACTGGAACTACCTTGTGGTTTTTATGGAGGAGATCACCTTAAACAGTATTTACTGTCTGCAATTTTTTATAAAAATGTCAGCCAATACAAAGGTAAACCAAGCTAGTTCTAAATTTTTTTTTACTTCCTTATAAACAAATTCGCCCTTAAACAATGACCAACAAAATTTCCAAATTACACTAATATTAGACAAATTTCTAAGAACCAATAATTTAAATGTAAAAACTTTAAATAGGTAGGCAATCAAATTAGTTTGCATTATACAAACCTCTAAAACATATGTAGATTAAATCTCTAATAAAATTTTGAAACATTAAAGTTTCTCTCTCTCAAAAACCAATATTATAATATAGGTAAAATTCAATCACATAACTAAAATATAATAATATAAATTCCTAATGCCTAATGTTTTTTTTTGTTTTTTACTGGCTTTCTGCCCCACAAAATAAAATAATTTGTACGTAACCCATAACAGTTAAAATATATAAAATAAAAATTAACACACATTGTCTTACACTTTTTTATATCAGATTCGGTTGTGTGAATAAACTTGTTTTACGACGACCCAAAATCTCACGGCACACTAGATTGAAAAGTAAAACATAGCTGTCCAAATTTAAAAATGGCGGGAGTTGCTTTTTTTATACAATACTATGTGGAAAAACGTCTACATTCTGAAAATGCAGTATACAGGGTTTTCCATTTAGAAAAAGGAAATAGGAGTCACTCTCGGTCAAACCGAAAGTCGCACAAATCTGACACGTACACTAAGAATTGTCATTCTAATAACCCAAGACACCTACCAATAAAAAAGCTACTGCTGAAAACCAGAAATTTGTTTAAATAGACTTTTATTGTTATAAATGTAAAAAAAATTAAGAAAATAATAAACATTTTGGTAATTTGTACTGTTTTTAACAGTTAGTGGCCCCTAAGTACGTATTGTAATTCTAAAGATTATTGTTTTTGATTTCTTCAGTTTAAAAAAAGATATCGTGAAGTTTTTACAGATTTTCAAATTTAGGCCACTTTTAGACTGCGTAAAAACATAATACAACTAACATTGTATTTGACAGTCTTGAGAAAAACTACATAGCTGTACGATGATTCGTTTTTGACATATAGTACACCCCTTAGAGTAAGAATTAAAGTAGAGATCGCAAATTATTAAATCACGTTAAGGGTATGCGTCAACATGGTTCCCCTACTTTTCACAATCTCTAATGTTTACGATAAAACAAGAGGTGGGGATGGCCCATGTCCAAGCCTGTGGCCGTTTGGTGACGACTGCCAGTGGCAGCGCGAATTTGGACTACCCGCATAAGGAAATATCGTTAATCGTGAAAAAATCATCGTTCCAGGTTTTTACAGACCTTCACTTTTAGGGCCCCTAAATGCCGAAAAACCTGTTTTGCCAATTCTGTCGGTCGGTCTGTTCCCTTCATAGCTAAAAAACTACTTACTCGATTAATTTCAATTTTCCATAAAAATTATTCGTATGAATTATTATTATATGTTAAAATATTTGATGTGCGAAAATGAAGAAGTGGATCACGCTTCATTATCCTTGACAAAAGGAAGAATTCTTACCTATTCCTTAATCAAGTAAATAGGCATTTTTACCGTTCTATGGCATCATTTTCAGTGTCTTCACAAATATTGCGGATTTTATTAATGCCAATAATAAGATTTGCGAGATAGTAAACTTCAATATTTTTTTAATTAAATTGTGGAATTATGCTAAGATTTAGAAATTACAAAATCACATCGAGAATTATGAAGTATCCGAAAAAAACCAAATTTTTTTTACTTCTTGATTTTATTAATTTTTCAATACATTCCAAACCGTTATCTTGAATTACTGATTCTACTTATAGATTAAATGAATAAAAAAGGAACAACAGAAAAACGTAGTTTTCAGAGGAATGGAAATTTAAAAAATTAGTCGCCAGCCTTGCACGAAAGTATACACATAAGGATATATATGCATAATGTAATAACAATTTCCGAGGTACTCTGACTAAGAATATATTAATGTACATGTTCCACCAAATATTTTGAAAATCTGTGTATTTTAAATATTACCTTTTTTAAACACTTGTAGGTTGCCACAAAAAACGTTTAAACAAACTTTTGAAAAAGCCTTCTAGGACGGGCGAAACGTCATGAAGATAGCGTAGTTTCATTTCCCCGAAAAAAACTTATACGCAAGAAACTTACAGCATATATATATATATATATATATATATATATATATATATATATATATATATAATATATTCTTCCGCTGTTGGTACATTTTTTTATTGTGTTTGCCGATAATCGTGGTTATCTTGTCGTTATATTGCGCATGCGCAAATAAGAATGCGTAATAATACACCTGTTTTATTTGTATATCTAATAATCCTTCAGATTTAAACAAACCTACATTTTTTATCTCGACAACTTTTTTGACCAAATCGAACATACATACATACAAATATTTATTCGTTTACCATTTCTACTTAAATAAAAACCTAGATAAAGCTTCGATACTCTGGTATATAATTTTTTTAGCTCTTTATTAATTTATTTTTACTTTAATAATTACATATTTCTTATTTTTTGTAGATTTAATATTCTGAAAAAAAATTATTTGTGAGTTTTATTAATTTTCATCTTAAAAAGGTTTCTATTTAGTTTGCCATATATAATTGATAAATACCAGTTCTTCTCTGTTTTACACTTGATTTTTGTGCAAAATTTCAACTTTGGATAAATAGCAAAAACTTTACCCAAAATGTTTTATCACCCTCGGTTTTTGTGTAAACTTTAAAATCAATCCATTAAGTACTATTTTCAGACCTAATTTTTAAACATTTAATTAGGCCGTCACTTTGTTCCGCCATTTTGAATTTGTCTTAAAATTTTTGCAAGTCATCCCTATAGAATATTTAATTTTTGAGCAAAATTTGAATATAATTGATAAGGTAGTTTTTTTGCATTGACTCTTATAACATTTTATTAGACCGCCATTTTGGATTTGTAGTAAAACCTTCCGGTTGATGGTCATGTCACACCTAATTTGTCTGCAAAATTTGGATTAAACTGGATACGTTTTTTAGTAATAATTTTTTTAACATTGCAATAGCCCGCCATTTTGTTCCGCCATACCATATTACCAAAATGTAAACAGGTCATCCTTACATGCCTTTTAATTTTTAACCGAAATTTAAAGTAAGTAGGATAAGTAGTTTTTGAGCTTTGTCGCAGACATACATACAGGCAGATTAAAGGAATTGAGAAAACATATTTTTTTATGACTAGAATGCTTTTCTCTTGCGAGGCAAGTAATAAGAAGCGAGCGCTATAAGACAAAAATAGAATAGCCAATTTTCATGTTGTTATTATATGTAAATAGCTAATTAAAAAAATAAGATTTTTTTTTAATCTAAATTTTAAATTCTAACTAGTTAAGTTAAGAGATGTTTACGAACACATTTTTACTTTTGATTACTTAAAGGATCACCATTTAATTTCTTTACCTCACAGCACTTAAATAAAAAATTGGCCCTACTCAAGTGAAAATTAAAAAATGGCCCGAAATCATACGAAATCTTATTATTTCCCCAGATATCATCCAAAATACAGTGATTTTCGAAACTGCTTTACGTTTTTTTGGGCGTGAGACGTTCCTCGACTATTACCAAAGATCCATTATAGCTTACGCTATAGATAACTTATTTAAATGGGACGCCTTGAATCGGTCCGGAGACATCAATGCTCGCCCATATACTATAAGAGATCTTTTAGTTAAAAGGGGAATATTGAATTTGGCTGTTAATCTTTGGGCTTGAAATTTCATACAAGTTAGCTTGAAATAAAGTTTAAATAGCCGCCATAGAAAAATATATACACTGGGGCATAGCCGCAAATTATCTTTGGCACAAGTCTGCGTCGCTACTCTCATCTGCCAGCTTCCTCAACACATCTGACAACATTGTTCGTTAATTTCTCGGATGGAGGCAAAGGCTGCATACATTTAGGGGAGCCTTCTATTACCCAGTAAATAATACTTTAAGTTAGGTTAGCATCTAGGTAATTATTGAGAATAATATTGAACACCAGTCTTCCGGTTCGTCTCGTCTCTGTGTTATTAACATAAGTGGTTCCACGTGTTCGGTTCTGCTGCTTTATTTCGAGGGGAAACGGGAGACTCAACCGCTCAGTGTGGAAACTAACGACCCCGCTAGAAAGGGAGTAGACGCTGTGAACGTGTGAGGCCTAGTTCTGCATTCTATCCAGTTCGTCTGCCGCAGTTCTACAAAGAATATTAGCGTAATGGCCGCTATGTGGTGGGAGTGGGAGGGGTAAGGGGATAGCTTGAAAGAAAGGGTCATCTCGTGATATCAGTAGTACTCTTAAGGGGCACATAGTGGAAGCCAAGGTGCATTTTATAAATTAAAAGAGGAATAATCAAGAAGTATTTTAAAGATTCAGGGTGTACGGGAGTTTATCACTCGCCGTCCGGACATCCTACCGATAACGTCTCCAAACTGGAATAAGGTGTAATTCATCTGGGAGGGTTGCCCCAGCTCTGACTAAGTCCCGGCCGGATAGCAATCTAGCGACTGCCTTGTAGCAAAGCCAATATGTCCTGTTATGTAACAGGATAAACAGGAAAGTCAAGTCAATATTGAACACGAAAATATTGCTACATAGATAAAGATTTATAATTTTGATATACGTATAGACATTTTTTATACGAAAAGGACAATTATTAGTCGAACTCGTCCGCTATGCTATTTTATTCTATATTTATTTTAATTCTCTGAAGGAAAAAAATATTGTAATTGGGAAAACAATCACCCCTGAGACTTTCTTGTATCATTTCGCTTCTGAGGAGTCTCACAATGTTTCACATGACGCCGTCGAAATAAACGTTATATTATACTGAAACGGATTGGTCAATACGTCATGGGACCCAAAATAAGTCAATAAGGTGTTTTCCATTATACACTTCAAGTCCCCTGGAAAAGGAAATCCAGCTAATTACCTAATGATTAAATAACAATTCCAAACTTATAGGACTATTTTTTTCTAACACACATTGTCACACAATAGGTCAACTAAAGCTCCTTGCTTCGTTATATCCAAGATAAAGTAAATAAAAGTTAAACATATTTTAAAAAGACACTATTCTCCTAATCTTACAGCACCTTTAGAACCCTGCTTCTTGAAGTAAGGCAATATATAATTCGAAGATTCGAACTAGATCAACAACTACACAACAATACATTAAAATACATGCAGTAATGAAGCTAAGAAAAGCTGGGCTAATGATAATTTTAATTCAATTAACTTCTGTGCTAAAATATTTTTTGGCAAATTAATTTCTTTAAGGTTAAAGTTTATGGTAGTTCCACGAACCGCTATTGGATTTTAAGACACACCTACGGTCACGTTACCCTGTAACAATCTTTGCTGTAGACCTTGTATGTCCTTGTAAACAAGGCTATTGTACTATTCTACTATGAGAATTCCGGTTCAATGAAACTGGGATGGTCTAATACGTGGAGTAGTCGATCGGGGTTGTCATATCTAATTAAAACTTTTGTTAATGGTGTAATCTAATTTGAGGCTTTGGGTATTTTAGCCTGTATTTTGCAACAAAAGTAATTTTTGTTACTGCTTAGACAGCAATATTGCAAAAACATTACTATTATGTGTATGATAATTTTGTTGCATCACGCTTTAACATATCCACCATAATATAAATCAGTATAAGCATTGGGGTGCCTAGCTAGGCTTGGCATCGTCGTACGAACGACCTTATACTGTGAGGTAATCTTGGCAGTGGCTAAATATGTAAATAATGAACTCCGTTTTTAATCTTACTCAAAGGTACACCCTGTACGCATTGATTGGCGTGTAAATAGCAAATTTTTCGGAAGCATTTTTCCCCCACAAAATAGCATTAAAGTAATTTTTTGTGTATTATAATTTTAAACATTAATATAAAAAATGTATTACAAATTATATCACAAATTCACTTAACTGCTATTTTGTAGAGCAATGTAATTGAATAAAACCTACTTCTGAAATATTTGCTTTTGTCTCTATGGTATCTGAGAATTTGATTATTACAACCTATATTTGGAACCCAGGCAAAATTATTTTTTTTTTAATTTTCTTCTTAGCTCGAAAATGAGTCCCTGTTTTTCATAAGCACTGATAAATACGTTCTGTTACTTTAGGCACATTTTTTAATTTTTTAAACTTAAATACAAACATTTAGGTAAATTTTGTCGAATATTATTTCATATATTAACACTTATTGCAAAGAAATAGTTGTCATTTTATTGTTGCTTAAGTTAAAAATGACGGATATTCTCTGCTCAGACCATTAAATTCTATTAGTGCAATATATTTTTTTTCGCGTTCAAGGTTTGTAAGATAATTTGATTTTCTAAACCGGTGGGCATACAAAAATAAGATTTTTTAGAGGCAAGCAATAAAAACTTTGTCTTTGTCCTCTAGAGAAATCACAAAAGCAAAACGTTCGTTTGTGAAATTCTTTCTGGATATTTTAGGGATATTAAATATGAAGGATCGAATGCTTTGATACCCGAACTGCTAAAGTGGCGTATAAAAGTTCAGTCTCTTGTGTTTTTTCTTTTTATGTAATACAATGATATCTATAAATCAACTAAATTGTGGCTCTCAGTAATTTTAATTTAAAAGGCTGCTTTAAAATGAATAATTGGTTTACCCTTTAGACTCTGCACTCTCACAAATGTTCAAACAAATTAAGCAATCATGTTTTTTAAAGAAACCCTTTAACATATGTATGACTCAAGAAACAGACAGGCTAGGAAAATGTTTTGCCCACGCCATAATCTCATAAAAACGGTGATACAACGAACCTAGAAAATTGCAGATTGGTCAATCTACTTTCGCAGGTGTCCAAAGTGATTATAATAAACAGACAAATTAATTCCTGTATATTTAATTTGTGGTCTTAAATGTCGAGTATATAAAAAAGCAGTTGGTTCCTTGGGCCACTTTAAGAAAAAAATTCCCTCATTTTGGATCTTTCCTTTTATTAGGACTAGAATTAATTCAGTACATAGTCATTTAATAACAAATAGATACTACATTTTCAAAAAATTTTATTGGGAGCCATTTTCTTCATCGTATTGGATTCCTACCAATATTTTACCAGTTTCTACCTAAGCCATACTTGACTTTTGAGCATAATTTAAAACAATTTCAATAAGTAATTTTTACATTGAGACACACCACCATTTTGTTATGTCATTTTGAATTTGTTCGAGTTTATTCAAATATTACTTTATTTTTCGTGTTGATTTAAATTAATAAACATATTTGGCCGCCATTTTGTTTCGCCATCTTGAATTCGTACCACAACTTCACCAGATTTATCTCTATACCACACTTAATGCTTACATACGTTTTAAAATTAATCTAATGAGTAGTTTCTTCAGGCCGATTTTCAGTTCATTCTTATGAAACATTTGTTTTGTGTGCAAAATTTGATGGAATTAGATCATTAGTTTTTTTAGAAATAAGTTTTTTAACGTTTCCCTAGGCCGCTATCTTGTTTCGGCATATTCGATTTTTACCAAAATATTACGAGGTAATCCCCATATGACCGTTAATTTTTTTCTGAAATTTCAAGTTGCTCTGATGAGTAGTTTTTAAGCTATTCCGCAAGTGACAGACAGACAGAGGGACCGACGGAATTGATAAAAATATTTTTGGGCATCTAGGGACTCAAGCTGAATTTTTAAATATATTATGACGCTATTTTGGATTGGTACCAAAATTTTATCAGTTAATTCCTACGTAATATTTGATCTTTGAGCGAAATTTGAGATAAATTTGATAAGCAGTTTTTTAGTAATAATTTTTTTAACATTTCACTAGGCCGCCATTTGGTTTTGCCACATTGAATTTTTACCAAAATGTTGCCTTGTCATCCACATGTGACCCTTAGTTTTTGACCAAAATTTGAAATCAATCGGATAAGTATTTTTATAGCTATGCCGCGAAGAGACAGACCGACAGAGCGACTGAATTGAGAAAACATGTTTTTCGGTATATAGGGACCCTAAAACGTAAAGATCTGAAAAAATTTCGGAGGGTGATTTTTTCACGATTACAACTTCCCTTATAAGACTAAAAATCGTTAAATTTGTTATATCCGGAACTTTCCCCGTTATGAATCTTTTCTTTAATTATAAATAGTGAAGTATGCCGCAATCTTGTTCCGCACGTAGTAATGTTGGCCTATATTGGATTCGTACCAATATTTTACCACTTTCTTCTTATGCCACACTTGAATAAGTAGTTTTTATACCTATTTCTTTTCAGTTTCATTAGACCGCAATTTTATTCCGTCATGTTGAATTCGTACCAAAATTTTACCAGTTTATCCCCACAACACATCCCATTCGTGTGCAAATTTTGAATTCAATTGAATAAGAAGGTTTTCTTGCACTGATTTAAAAACATTTTATTTGGCCGCCATTTTGTTCCGCCATCTTGAATTCGTACTAAAATTTTGCCAGTTTATCTCTGTCACATTCAATGCTTGCACAAAATTAAAATCAATCTATTAGATAGTTTTTCAGGCTAATTTTTTAAATATTTTATTAGGCTGCCATTTTTTTGCCATTTTGCGTTTGTACGAAAATGTTACCAGTTCACTGCTATGCATTTTTGGGCAAAATTTCAGGTAAATCGGACAATTAGTTTCTAAGTTTTCGCTAAACGGTCATTTTGTTTCGCCATATTGGATTTTTTCCAAAATATTACCAAGTCATTCCCATATGAGTTTTTGACAAAAATTTGAAGCCGATCGGGTAAGTAGTTTTTTAGATTTGCCGCGAATTAAAAGACAGACAGAAAAACAACTCGACAGTCCGACCGACGGAATGTATTTTTTTAGCATCTAAAACGTGAAGATCTGTAAACATGGGAGAGTTATTTATACACAATTACAAACATTTTATTTGGCCCTCATTTTGTTCTTCAACTTCAAGATGAATTGGATAAGCAGTTTTTTAGTAACACTTTTTTTAACATTTCATTAGGGCATCATTTTGAACTTTTACCTTGTATGTTTATTAACATGTTACCAGATCTTTACCATATGACTTTTAAGTTTTGAACAAAATTTGAAGTCAATCGGGTAAGTAGTTTTTAGCTATGCCGCGAGCAGACCGACAGACCGACGGAATTAAGAAACATTTTTTTGGCATCTAATGAAGATCTATAAAAACCTGGGAGGGTGATTTTTTCCACGATTATAATACTTCCCTTTTACGAGCGAAATGAAAGTAGTTTGTATAAATATGTGTTCTCAAGTGCTCTATTGTTGGGATACAGGGTGTTAAAGTTAAAAAAATACGATTTTTTTTAAATAATTAAATAAGTGTGTTAGCCATCTGATTAAGTTTTTGACAGAACCTCAGGTATTCAAAGAATACATTTTAAAACTGACAAATTTTTAAAAATTTAACCATAGGCGTTAGTTATGGGTAAGCGTCCTTCAGTGTACAAGTACAAAAATGTACTAGCTTATACACAAGAAATGCCTCTTGGCAAGGAAGACAATTAAAATTGATAATTTAATTGCAATAGTTGTTGGAAATAACGGTTTCATAGCACTATACGTAGCCATAATATTTACGTTTTTACCAATGATCTTGAGGTATTATCTACAAATAGCACTCTAAAAAACTAATTTATCTTGTGATTACACCATAGTTTACCAAAAAAAAACATATTATTATCTTAAATTGAAGAAAACGTGAAAATGATCCTAAAAATATATATAATAACCTAATAAACTTATGATTTGTTTCTGTAAGTATTTTGATGAAAGATGGCATTTTATATGTTAAGTGAAAGCACTGTTGGCAGATTTCAAGAGTAAATATAATGTAAGTCTAGCATATTGTGTGTTAAATAACGTTACGTTTTTCAATTTGTTGTTTAATGTAATATTTCCTGTTTTTGAAAAGAAAATATGTCAGTTTTTGTATTAGTATTATATTACATACCCTAATGCTTCCTCTTTTGTTAAGTTAGTTTTGGTTTTGTAAATTTACTGAATTTTTGATAATTAATACATTCGTTTAATATTTTATTGAGGCCGATGACTTTTTAAACAAAACTTATATTTAATAAAAATGCTTTTTAGGTTAGGTTAGGAATGGTTAGGTTTGCTGTAAAGAAAAGCGCGCCAACAAAATTCCGAGTCTATATTAAAACAAGGATTTTTTTAACAAAACTTATACTGTTAGGTGAATCTGTCCCGTTAGCGCTAGGTTAGCCCAGGCTTGTCGATAAAATTATCGTTAAAGCTATAAACCATCATTAAAGCCATAAAATTACATTTCAAATCATTGAAAATCACATCTGAAATGCGAGCGGACTCTAAAGTGGTGTAATTAGTGAGAGTTGCAGCGGATTTAAGGCAGGGGCGGCTTGTCCCACGAGTTAATCGATTATATCATTTATATTACTTCTTATTCACTTCTTTAATCGCAATTTTACATTTTTACTATTTGCATCCATAAGCATTTGCAGCATAATTTTGCTTGATGAGAAATCCATAAAATACGGCCCTGCCTTTTACCTTACTCCAATCCAAACGCGCATCGTCAATCTTCATATCGGACGGGTTCTGTGAGTCCATCTCATTTCTTCTTTGGAAGAGTTATTGTTAGAGGCATGCCTCGCGCTTCCTTGTCTAGCGTATTACTAATATGTGTGTAAGCGGGTGGCGCGTAGTAATCCAGCCGAGTTAAGCTTTAAGTAAGGTTAGAGCATAAAAAGATTATTTTGAGGCATGCCTCTAATGTAAATTCAAAGGGAATAAGCGGCCGATTGGACAAACAGTCGTTAACAGGTTGAAAATTGAAACTGCACGTGGTTTGGGCTAGTTTTAAGTAGGTAGTAGGAGTAGGTGCGTTACGTTTGCCGTTTTCCGCATTGCTTTGATTCGGTTTTAGTGTTAATTTTAATTTATTAATGTGGATTGCATATTTATATTAGCTATTATCTAAGTAAAGTTTAAACAGTGGAGTGGTCAGTGATTTTCAGTTTCAATAGCGGTGTCTGGATTTTCGGATTTCATTTGATCTAAATTTTCCAGTTACCCATTACAGAAAAATGGATTTAGCGAGACCTAGCACGGCGTTACAACTTCCCCAAGTAAATGTAAATATTCGCAATGCTTATGATCTTCTAATTTTTTTAATAAATCAGCTGAATTTTTAAAGAAGTAAAGCGACCTGTTCCAGATTTAATTCACAACACTTGGTATGAAAAGTACGACTGGCTCACTGGTAGTGTAACATTAAGCAAGTTATTTTGTTGGCCATGTATTTTATTGGCAACAAATAATAGCGACAAGTTTGGTCAAAAAGTGGATATAGTGATTTAAAAAATTTGTCTCGGGGTCCGTTACCACACAATAAAAGTACTCAACATATTTCTTTAAATTGCAAGGTTACTCTCATGAGAAAACAAAAGCAAAATATAGCCACAGCAATAGAGAGAGCGCGTAAAACAGAAATTGAAAATTTTAATGCTAGTGTTAAAGAGAACCGACAAATTTTGATATTATATGATTGATATTACATTACACCTCTGTATGCAAGAGTTACCTTTCAGGGGGCATGATGAATCAAATGAATCTTTAAATCGCGATAATTTCAAAGAGCTAGTTTGTTATTCTTGTTAGTACTAAAAACATTTTTAGAACATGATAATGATAATAGATCAGTTTTTTTTTGGGACATCCAAAACAATGTAAAATGAATTAATTGATTCAGTTGCAAAATTTCAAATTCTTTGTTTTTTTCCTGGCAAGTTGATGAAATAACTGACATAAGCTGCCATTCACAATTATCCGTCATTTTTCGTTACGTTATAAATAGTCAAGCTGTTGAGAGATTCATGGGATTTTATGACGTAAGTTCTGGGCGTTCTGCGCAAGATTTATTTCAAATTGTATTCACCAAGTTTGAAATATTTGACTTGCATTCGAAATTAGTGGCTCAAACATATGATTGGCTTGCGTAATGTCGGGAGGAATAAACGGTATACAGACAAAAATTAAATCTATAGCACCACAATATTGTTTACTCATTGCTATGCACATGTATTTAATTTGGTTTTAAGTAGTGCATGCAGTTCAATTCATCAGGTTAAATTACCTTTCTCAACCCTATCAGGTTTTTCATCATATTATTCTAAATCTACAAAGCGGGCCCAAGTGTTAGAACAAATTGGAGGAAATCGTACACCTACTAATGTAGCAAATCGTTGGAATTTTTTCTTCACGCCCAGTTTTGGCGGTTAATAACAATAAGGACAAATTACTTGAGACTTTTAATTTTATTATTAATAGTTGCGATTTCGGTCAAAAATCAATTAGAGAGGCAGTAGGTTTAAAAACTTTTTTAGAGGATCCTCAGAACATATTTTTTTCCAGACACATTTGAGTTAATTTTTCACCAAACCGATATCGTTTTTTCTATTTTACAAAATAGAAATACAGAAGTTGTTGAAACAAGAAATTTACTACAGACTACTCTAACTAAAATTCGTGAGTTTTGGGAGTAACAGTACTTATTTTAATTCAATTTGTGAAAAACTGGATGTCGGAGCTTTTCACTCGAAACGCCGTAAAGGATTTGAAATGTCAGATAAAACTCAACAGTTAAGGCAAAAGTTTTTTGAAATTTTTGATATTATTGCGAGTTTTGTGATATAGAAAAACTACATTTCTTTAATCTCCTAAATATTTCCATTTTTGTAAAAGAATTCCCTCATGACCTTTTAAAAAATTTGACCACCCAATAAAATATATTTGATGTAAATCAACTAAAAACGAATTAACCATTTTATACGAGAACGATATAATAGAAAGTTGCACAAACCCTTATGAAATGTTGACTTTTTTCCATGATATTGATTTAAAACTTTGTATGCGAGAACTTTTTAAATTATTATGTTTTGTTGTTGTTTTGCCAGTGACAACCGCGTCAACAGAAAGAAATTTCTTCGCGCTGAAAAGAATTACAAATTATATTAAGAAATACTACTGGACAGGCGCGACTAAGAAACATGGCAAACATGACAATTGAAAAAGGATTTATAAAATCAAAGGAGGAGAGCGTCTTCATAGAGGAAGGAATAGATCATTTTGCTGAACCGAAGAATCGCAGAATTCCTTTAATTTGTAAAAAACTTTAATTTTTAGAACTCGCGTTTTTCCTTTAGACTTTTTTTAAAGTTTATTTTGTAAATTTTTTACAAAATTGTTGCTATTAATTTTAAAATTTATATTTATATATTTAATGTCTTTATCATTCGATTAACCCTTTTCTCTCTACTTCCACCATACTGGATAGGTGCGTAATAGGTACAGATTTTCATATAAACAAAATTTGATAAATTTAACAATTTAAATTAGTAATAATACTTTTTCAAAATTTATTATGCAATTGATAAAGTAGAGTGGTCTCTAGAGTAACTTAGAAATCTAACCATACTAAAAATAATTTTCTTCAAACGTGCCTCACCTCTTTCTAATACCACGAGCCGCCCCTGATTTAAGGTCTTGTTTTAAAAAATGGATCTACAATAAAACAAAGATAAATCTAAGGTTATACATTCACCAATTCATCTATGCTGTGGTTTTTTGAATAGAAATTGTGTTCTGAATGTCATGTTGACATAATAAAAGAGAGATTTTGTAATGTATTTCTTGAATATTTACGATTTTCAAAATGCATTTTCTCAAAAACTACTGGATCCTTCACACTTTTTAAAGCTGGAAATTACTAGTAAAAATTAACACTTTTTAATGGTTTTTGAAAATTTTTAAAATTCGTAGCTACGTATAGCGTTATAGACCCGAAATAACATCCTTCCTCTAGCTAAAACACACGTTTACCCCCGTCTTCTTATCGAGCTGCGTTATCTTTTAAATAATCTTTGTGAAACAGCAATTTTTCTTATAATCTTTTTCTTAATAATAAATAATTAAGACTGCTATAAATGTAATTTTGAAAATGACACTTATTGATGTTTCTTTTGTTTAACAAATTTTCGGCAAATTTCATTTTACCTGGTAATTAGTGTGTGGATAATTATAATTAGTACAGCAGGAACTAGCAGTTATAGATTATTTTAACAGATATGCCGAATTGCACGCATTTCGAGTCTGCTGATATGCATTTTGTGTATTCTGCAGCGAATGGAAATGCTTTATTTATGTTAAATGTACGCGAAAATATACCTGATCGTGTTTTACCTGACGAATATTTTCAAATATTTATCCCCTTCTTTGCGACTCAAATAAACCGGCAAATACAGAGTGTTAGGGGTTTGACTACTAATATTTCAACATAGGATAGGAAGGATTTTAAACAAAATATTCTTATAAACTATCGCTAAATTCGAAAGTGTTTTCGAGATATTTAATTTTGGAGGTTTCAACTAATTCCAAGACAACATGGCAACATTGCTGTTTGCTTGGACATCAATGTGATGACAATCTCATCAAAAACGATTCAATTATTTTATTTTGATTATTTTTTGGGAAGGTATGAACTAATTTTTTAATCAATTGTCGTTTGTTAGCATAATATCGGCGTGTATAAAAAATAGTAAAAACCTATTATTAAAACTTTTTAGATTATTTATTTGTATAATTTTTAACTGAGCACCCCTAATTAAGTATATTAGTTTCAAAAAATTAATAAAGAATATGAGCTTACCAAGCATATTGATTTATAGCACTAGGTAGGTAATTCACACACTAAAAAAAAAGTGTTTTAAAAACTTAAAGTAAATGCTGAAAATAACTAACGCCACTATTTAAACACGCACGAATACGGCGAGGCCAATTTTCTTGAACAGATTCAAGAACGTTAGGTATTTGTCTAATTTGTTCCACTACAGCAAAAATACGGTTTCTAAGGTCATCTTCATTTCCAATTTCAACCCTATTAGACACTAATGTTCTCATGAGGCAAGGGGGGACATCTCCTGTTAGGATATCTTTCCCGGTATCTCTCCATAAATAAGTAACATGTCTGCATATTCAATTATTATATATATTTTTAAAAAGTTTTTAAATCCCGACTACATATTAAAACAGTATAGTATTGCCTCATACGGCAAATAATTAAGGTAAAAGAACCAAAAAACACGACAGCTGTAATTGATATGCTTGGTTTCTCTACGGTGGGCAGTGTTGCCGTTTTCAAATAAGCATTCTATGGTAAATAAAATAAATAACATTTAAGTCGTTCAGATATTTTACTAAGAAAAATTGTGTAATAAAATTAATAAATGTGTTGACGATGTGCTTAAAAATGTTTAAAACAAAATAAAACTAAGACCGTTTTCTCAAAAATGGTAAGAAATTGAACCTATATTATTTAAGCAATTTTTAATTAAAATGTTATACTATCACGTGTTAAAATATTTATAGTCAAACCGCTAACACCCTGTATATCAAGTGCGATAACACACCCTTCAGACGTTGTAGCCCAATATCTACGCGGCGGACTATAGATTTTTAACAAACCTATATGAGAAATGTTAATGGATCTAATATTCCTCATCAAGTTGTTTGTAAAATCTTATTAAAATAACAGCTATACCCTTACAACTTCCAAAGGGCGCAAGCACTGCTTCCATGGCACTTTCTATTATGGTATAAAAAAATCTAACGTCACAGAATTATGTACGAAATTCTACTGCAAGTTTCGATCTTCAAGACTGCTCACTGTTGCTAGTTGTTTCTTTTTATAGATATTTTTTTTTTTGAGGAGAAATGTTTTCATCTATAGCACAGAAATTATAGCTAAACGAAGCAGGTAAATATTTAAATGGTGAAAACAGGGGGGCCAGAATTATTCACCGGTTTTCTTTGTTTTTACTCAGTTTTCTCATTGTACTAAAAAACACAACCTCAAATAAATTTTGCTTATCGTCGTACAATTTACAACTACAAAGATGTGATGAATTATCAGTTAATATATTAATGACTCTAGATATAGACTTTGGTGGGAATATAAAGGGAATCTCCGCAGTCACTAACACTTCAGACTTCAGCTGGGCATGGACTCAAAGCTGCGAAAGTGCGAAATAAAATTTTGGTAAAACGTCAACAACTATTACCCCAGTTTCTATCTCCCCAACGCAATAATCTATGAACTACATTTTTAATATACAATATTCTACTCATATATTCCTTCAAGAACAAAATTCATTTCGTAGGAATCAGCAAGCATTTCGGCTAGTGGCCAAACAAACTTTAACGTGATTTTTATGACATATATTTCTGATTTATCAATCGTCTAGAATTTTACATTTCATGTTAGCCTGAAAGCTGGTTTCAAATCCTAAATGAGAACTGTAAAATCCAAGCTATCTTGGTTGCCACTGTGCTGCCCACTGTCAGAAATTAAACATAATAAACTAATTGAAGATACAATAACATATTGTTTTATACTAGTGATAGACATTCGAGTTTATATTTGGTGATCTGGTAAACGTTAAGAGAAAGGTGAAATTAAGTAAGGCCAAGTTGCAAAACTGAGAGACCAATAAAATGTCGCCTAAAAAGTTTAAAAATTTTTTCAGCTGTCGTTTTTTTTTGAACAAACCGAAATTATAAAAAATCATGTTTTATTTTATCCTGTCTTTAGTTATGAACGCAAGTCTAAAGTTTTTAGTTTAAAGTTTGAGCTTTGGACTACCATCAACATTTGTTTTAATGCGAACCTAGAATATTGTTTACATTTTGAGGACTTTTGATATCCTAAGACCCACTATATATTACACTTGAACTTCTGGCAGGAAAATATGAACATTATATCTCCCTCATTTATAGAGGTAGCACAAAAATTTAGATAGTAATATATTTTATAAAAAAAAACAGCTATTGAGTTTAAAACTTCTTATAAAATTTATTTTTTTTAGTAGACTTTATTTAATTCGATGGTAGATTATTTATAAAATATTTAGAAATTTCGTATGCAGCCGAAGTAAAACAATATAATTAATCAGGGTAAACCGTCGCGTAGTTTTGTTAATTGGTGGTATACAAAATGTTAATGGTTAATTAATTTGTTGACCTATAGTCAGTTCCTCACCTATACTTTATTCTATATTTAGATAAAAATGTCCTATATTTTTATTGGGAAAAAATAAAAACCCGTGTTTGGTTTGGTTCGTTTTTGAAAATAATTATGGCAGCTTTAATTTAAGTTCTTGCTAGAAAAATATAAATATCTACCAAAGTTTTTTTCAATGTATTTTGAGCCCCTGAACAATAACTTTTAGGGCAGGAGTCCCCAGAGTGGGCAGAAAATTGTTATTAACAAATAATTGTTAATTTAAAAAAAATTTAAACAAATAATTGTTAATTTAAATGCATTAGCTTGTATTCTTTGATTAGGCCAACGTACCCTAGGCCTATCTTCAATTGTTTTCGAGGTATTTACGTTTCTATCCTAGTATTTTATGGTCTGACAAAATAAAAAATTGTCAATTTTCATATATGTGAATATCCAAAAAAAACAAAACATAGGGTATATCTTACATCAAGTGGGCTTATAATTTTGCATAAAATTAAAATATGTAATAACATGCATGTTTTTGCATTTAAATTGACAAATTTTATTACTTATTGTCATAATTTTTTTAATTCGATAATTAGTTAATTTATAATAAAATTAAAAAAAACACAAAAATGTACACCCTGTACATGTTTTCTTGTCACAAGGTTAAGTTCGGCACACCATTTGTTTTAGAATATCAAAAGTCCTTAAAAATTGTCAAAAATCCAGGTCGTAAGGAAAAAATGTTGATTATACTGCCCCGAAACCGAAAGGTTGGTCTAAAAAATCTTGTGGAGAAAAAAAAAGCAACAGCAAGCAACTTATTTTGCTTAGCGCACTTACAGATAGTAAGAAAATAAAACGGTTTCCACTTTCGTTTTTTTTCCAAAAAGTGAAAAAACCTCTCTAACTTTTTCGACGGCATTTTGTTGCGCAAATTTACTCTAATTCAACGATCTTCGTATCTTTTGCCGTTTATGGGATCCCTTTATATAAACTCGATTTTGTGACAACTTGTATGCAAAAAAAACACATGCAGGCTTGTGCGCATTATAATTTAATAAAGTCTTTAGCATTAATTTCAATATAGCTTTCTGCCTTCATAACATATAACATTTAACCTTATTCGTGCTACTGAATTTTTGTTTTATTAAAACTGAACTTTATTTTTATTTTATCTAACTTTATCTAAAATTAATTTGCCTCTATTTTTACGTTTTAGTTCTACTATTACACTTTATTTTACATTACCTAACTTCTTCTGTATTCTATTTACCTATATTTTAGTTTCATTTTCCTTTTGCTATGTTTTATTTTACATAACATATTTAGCTTACTATCATTAACCCATACTTTTGGATTACATTACATTACATACATATCTCAATAATCATTAATCCGTAAGGTTGGTTAGATTTGTCACACACGCATCCGGATGAATGTGCTCTTTAATAAATGTTTGTGAAATATGTCCACGTGTTTTGGTTTAAAGCTGTTACCATTTTTTATTAGATTCCAACAATTTTAATTTTGTAGGCTGTAAAGTGTTCCAGTAAAAACTATTATAATTTTATCATTGACACATATTTTCAAGAAAACCTGGTATATATATTTTTTCTATAAAGTGCATAGAAAGTGCAAAATGTCATCATCGTCAATTTTACTAGTTATCAAAGCCACTTAGTTCCCCTAGAACTCTAAATTTCAATTTAAAAAGACCTTTAATAGGTTGAACTTTGTTAAAACCAGAAATAAATTTAAACCTTCCGAGATACCTACTAGGAGCCCGCAGAGCTGCAATACTGGTTACATATTTCAAAAAAATAATAATTTTAATCCAGTAAATTAACATTTTGACGAATACTAGGTCAAGCAGCCGTTGTCGCACTGCGAAATGACGTTTTCGTCGCGGCCCATCCAATAGTAGCTCGCAGCAAATACATAAAACACAATAAACGACAAGGTTTCTATCAAATGCCGAGCTGTAAAAAAATTTACCGGCAATGTTTCGTCGAAGTAGGAGTATGCCGAATTTGCTTGCTACTAGGTTCTCGCTGACAGGTGAGTTATTTAAATTAGGTAAATAACATTATATTTTATTTTTGACATAAACTGCAGCTTGGAGCACTGTCACTTTTTAAAATCGCGAGCCGCCACTGAATTATACCTTATTTTAAATTACGGACGGAAAGCTCTCTATATTATAAAAGTGATATCCTGTTGAACTTAAGGACATGCATCTACGTTGAAAGATGTATTAAGTATTTGTCACTACCGGAATTTTGTTGCTGGAACCTAGAGGCTCTGAAACTAATTCTTAAGGATAAGACCCCATCGCAAACCCATTTGAGACGCCCACTTACCAGGGAACTAGGACAACGGGCCTCATCTTGATGTTGGATGTGGGGCAGCGCACTAACACCAACTTGAAGACCGCAAGCCTTTTGGAGTATCTCAGTACAACTGATTTAGAAAATCAGTTTAAATCAGGCAAAATATCGCAACCTTTGTCACGTCACGAAGGCTGGAGGTTATTGACCTAACTCTGAGATCGCTTTCACTGGTTCCGGTTGTTAAGGAGGGTGTCTGATGAGCCATCTCTATCGGATTACAGACACATCTTCTTTAAACTAAATCTTAAGGACGAAATTGAGCTCAGTGGTTTTCGAAACCCGAGAACAACCAACTGGGCTGACTATGTGGAGTCGCTTAAGGTACGGTTAGATATGCCATCCTGTGGAATAAGACAAGTGGAAAATATAGCAACTCTATACAAGGAGCCATAATAGACTCTTATGAGGAGAATTGTGCACTGCGGGCTTAGGTAACAAGAAAACACCTTGGTAGAACTTACACCTTGAAAAGGCTCGTAGGCTCTTTAACAGGGTCATATAATCGAAATTACCTGCTTACTGGGTAGAACTTACAAAGAACTGATACGCAGTTCAAAGAGATGATCTTGGAAGTCCTACTGTAAAAGCTTGGAGGATCTTCCGAAAGCCGCTAGGCTTCAAAGGATTCTCTCGAAAGATCGAGAACAGACTGGGGGCTCTGAGGATTCCCGTCGGTGGATACATCCCCAATGCAGAGGAGGCTCTCGGAATGCTCCTAGAAATCCATTTTCCAGGCTCTCGTCCGGAATCTAATGATGAGGTACTGGGCAGACTTCTCACGTAGGGGTAAGCCCTGTTGACTGGAAAACGACCACTAAGGTCGTTACAGTAGACACTATTAAGTGGGCAATATCTTCTTTTTGCCCATTTAAGAGTTCAGGACCAGACGGAGTATTCCCGGCTTATCTTCAGAAGGGTCAGGGATCATTGATCCCACATCTTTTGCGCCTCTTTTGGACCTACCTGGCTCTGGGATGTATTCCCGACCGATGGGTAGCGTTTATTCTAAAATCACGCCGTAAATGCTAAGAAACGGACAAGGACTATAGATAGACATAAGTCTATCCTCTTTTGATTTGAAAACCATGAAGAAAATGGTGAATTCTTATATAAGAAATGGCACGCTTACAGGACGGCCATGTCAACCAGGACGACTCTTCATAATCTAGTTAGTAGACTGGAGGTATGAGTCTACTCCAAGGAGTTGGCTCTGGGTGGGTTCTTGAATATCGAGGGGGCATTTAACAACACTACCTTTGACTCCATTAGTGAGGCTGGTAAGAGTTATGGCATGGACAGCGGTGTAATTTGGTGGGTTCACGTCATGCTTAAAAGTCCCTGCTTTCAAGCATGACGTGAAAAACATCATGCCATATAACATCTTTTCTTAGGAGCGTGACACTGTGCTCATCCGTGGTCAAAGGTGCAGGGTGGAGTTCTTTCTCCGCTCTTGTAGTGTCTGGTTGCGGATACGTTGCTTTACACTCTCAATGAGAGTGGAGTGTATGCTTAAGGCTACGCTGATGATCTTGCCATTATAGTAATTGTCAAGCTCCTAAGTACCATTATAAGGCTCACGCAAAGGGCTTGGGCATTGGTGGAAAAGTGGTGTCAAAAACACGGTCTGTCTGTTAATCCGGATAAGACTGAAATCGTACCATTTACCCAGAAGAGAAAGGTGGACCTTGAGAGGCTCATCCTCTTTGGGAAAGAGTTGAGACTTTCCGGGTCGGTAAAATATCTGGGTGTAGACTCCCGACTGATCTAGAGGGATCATATTGAAAGAATCATAGAAAGGACACGGCATATCTGTGGGGGCTCAGGCGGTCCTTCGGATCAACTTGGGGTCTAGAACATCGTATTGTGCACTGGCTTTACACGTCAGTGATAAGGAGCTTGACAAGTTCCAGAGACTTGCCTGTCTGGATATAATTGGAGTCATAAGAGCCACACCGACCCGAGCTATGGAGGCTAGGTCCACTACACTTACTTGTAGGGGAAGAGGCTCAGGAGGCTTCTGTACGTTTAAACGACTGGGGTCCTTAGACTGTAAATTTAGACATACTTAAGTCTAGACTGAACTGATCAGATCAGACCCTCTCTTAGCTAAGGGAGATGCCATTATTCCGGTCTCAATAGCCTCTTAAAGGTTTAGTGTAATTTTTCCTGATAGGGAACAATGGAGCGATTCATTCCCGTCCTTCTTCAAACCGGGCTTGGTCTGGTTTACAGATGGCTCTTTAATGGAAGATGGATCTGGAGCGAGAATCTCTAGGAAGCAACCTAGGGCAAGAATTAGTTTTGCTCTTGGAGGGTTTGCGACGGTACATCAGGTTCGGCTGAGATTACATCAATTTTGGACTGCGTACAGGAAAACTTTTCCAGAGGCTATCACGACAAGCATATCTATATATGCTGTGATAGTCAAGAGGCGATTAAGGCTCTGTCGTCAAGCAGGGTAAATTTGCTGCTTACACTTGAATGCAGGAGAGTTTTAGAGAGGCTGTGCGAGTCTGATAGGGTTAGTTTCATTTGGGTACCTGGCCATTGTGGCAGCCCGATGATGTGTAACCGCCTGCTGACTCAGGGAGATCGGATGACATGCGCTTGGCAACAGGGGAACGATGATTATTCGGTGCGGTGCGCGACAAAAGACAGTTCATGTTTACTTAATATAGTTATTATTATATAGAAAAAGAGTTACTTTGTGATTGATATTTGTTATAATAAATAGTTGAACTAAAAGGTGTGTTTCCATTGTGATAGTTTGTGTGTACTGGGGTAGCACAATTGGCGACGAGGATTTCTTTGTTTGAACCCACAGTAAGGTAAGCAAACACGATTTTAAATAAAAGGAAACAACCTGTTACATAATCCTGATACTTTTAAACACGGTTTAAATTTGTAAAAGTAGAGAAAAGTAACGTTTTGCCGGAAGAAAAGTGATAAAAATTATTGTTACTTTCTTTGAGGCGTAAACGTAAAATGTGAGCCACAGCGAAAAATGTGAGCCATAGCAAAAAAACAATAATAATAAAATATATGTTAATAAATAAACGTTTTGCCAGAAGAAAAGTAATAGCAATTTTTGTTACTTTCTTTGAGGCGTGGAAAACGTAAGATGTGAGCCACAGAGAAAGATGTGAGCCATAGTATGGGAAAATATATATTAGGTATATTATAATAAATGCATTTGTGCTACAGTTTTTGTAAGCCAAATAACATAGAGAAATAAATACCATGTTAAATAGTATGTATATTAAAACAAAAATGTGTCTGTCGAAAGTTACTTATGGTGTATAATATGCTTACATATATATTATTATATCAAATACACCGTTGGAAAAGGCCACTGGGGTACCATATTTCCAAACAATTACATAAAATTTTAATCTATTCTATTAAGAGTTACCCTCGCCCTATAAATACAGTATTAATTTTTTTTTATCGCATTCAACAAATTAAAATTACCTAAAATTTTTAGAATTACTGCATTTATACTTCCTAATCGGCCAACACAGTAATATTATGTAATCTATGTCATGAGGAAAGATTAAATAAATAAAATAATAGGCAATTTAAACAAAAAAAAAAACAGTAACAGTAAAATAACATTTCCTTTCAGTTACGGAAAATCCCACAACATGTCAGATTCCGGAATTAGGCCATTTCTTTGTGAAAATATAGATAAAGCACTGCTTCGAAGCGAATGGAGTAAGTGGTTAAGATCTTTGGAACTTTATTTGGCGGCAGAAGATATTTCTGACTACGCCAAGAAAAGAAATAAACTATTACACTTAGGGGGAACACAACTACAAGAAGTTGCGTATAATATACCTGAAGCAATAGAGACTTACGATCCAGAACAAAATAATGATATTTTTCAAGCATTAGTTGACAAGCTGACAAATTCTTTCTCACCCAAGCAAAATTCGTCCTTCGAAAGACACATTTTTAGAAGTCTTAAGCCAGAGGAAAATAAAAGTTTTAACAAGTTTGTGTTAAGAATGCGTCAACAAGCCGCCAAATGTTCTTTCGGGAGTACAGCTAGCGAAGCCACCGACATTGCTATGAAAGATAAAATCATTGATTGTTGGGCTCCAGTTGAATTAAAGAAAAAGTTGTTGGAAAAATAATATCCATTAAATGAAATTTTAGAAATGTGTGAAATCCACGAGCAGATAACTGCTCAATCAAAAATTATGAACGCCGGCGCCGCCACGCCAGGACCTAGTACCTCATTCCAGCCGGTAAATAAGGTATTTCTTCATCGTAGAACTCAAAATAAATGTGGCAGGTGCGGTAAAATGAGACATTCAAGTTTTTCTGAGTCATGTCCCGCAAAAGGGTCCAAATGTAACAAATGTGAACTTAAAGGACACTTTGCATTTTGCTGCAAGACACCACCAAACAGATACGCCACAAAACAAGGATACCCACCCAGCAAACGAAGACGAGTCAATTTCGTAGATACCGATCCAGATGTAGATTCCCGAAACACTGACGACAGCATTCGAAATTTTGATTGTTTTAGAATTAACAATGCTGATTTACAACCACAAGAATGGTTAAGCGACGATATAATCAAATGCAATATCGGTGGAATAACCATAACATTTCTGATAGACTCCGGCTCAAAAGCGAATATAATATGTGAGTCAGATTGGGCTTTACTTAGGGAAAAAAACGCCATAATGTGGAATGTGGATGATCAAGTCGGCGATGTCCTAAAGGCGTACGCAACAGGAAATCCAATCGTCGTAAGAAACAAATTCCAAGCTACCGCTAATCTACCAGGCTCACCCGAAATAATTGACTCATTTTACGTAGTAGAAAATGGAGAAATATCACTTTTGGGAAAGTACACTGCAAAAAGACTGGGTGTATTAAAGTTAGGACTTAACGTCAATAAGGTTACCAGTGTTGCATTTGTTTTTCCTAAAATCAAAAATATAAGTATTAAATTAACTATTGACCCAATAGTAAGGCCCGTTCAACAACCCTTGCGACGAGTACCAATATCCGTTGAAGCCAAAGTTGAACAGAAACTGTCAGAAGCTCTGGATTCTGGCATAATTGAGAAGGTAACAGAACCAAGTCCGTGGATTTCTCCCATGGTTATTGTTTTTAAACCCAACGGAGATCTCCGGATATGCATAGACATGAGACGAGCAAATGAGGCCATCCTTCGAGAAAACTATCCATTGCCCACGTTTGATAGTTTTATGGTAAAATTGAGAAACGCCCATTACTTTTCTCGATTAGATCTAAAAGATGCTTACCATCAATTGGAACTGGATGCTGACAGTCGGCCCATAACAACATTTATTACTCATAAAGGCATGTTCCGTTACACCCGATTAATGTTCGGAGTAAACTCGGCCCCAGAAATCTTCCAACGAATATTTGAGGGGATCTTGTCTCCTTGTGATAATTGCCTTAATTATCTTGACGACATAATTATCTTTGGACATTCAGAGGAAGAACACGACAAATGTTTAAGAAAAGTGCTTGACGTCTTCGAAACAAATAATGTTCCACTAAATAATGAAAAATGCCTTATAAAAGTCAAACACTTAGAATTTCTGGAACATAAGTTATCCGATCAAGGCATTGAGGCCAATGAAGGAAAAGTAAAGACTTTATTAGATTTTCGACCACCTGCAACCAAAGAGGAATTAAGAAGCTTCCTAGGCCTCGTTACCTATTTGGGAAAGTTTATTCCTGATTTAGGCACCTTAACTGACCCACTTAGACAATTAATAAAGAAGGAAATAACATTTACCTGGAATGATAATCACCAACGAAATTTTCTCAAACTCAAAAAGGCCCTAACGAGACCGCCTGTTCTCTTATACTTCGACCTTCACCGTAGAACAAGATTAATTGCAGACGCTAGCCCAGTGGCCTTAGGAGCTGTTCTCCTACAGTTTGCTGATGACAACACAACCCCTAAAGTCATCGCCTTTGCCAGCAAAAGTCTTTCAGACGTAGAACGCCGGTATTCCCAAACGGAAAAAGAAAGCTTGGCTTTAGTATGGGCAGTCGAACGCTTTTATTTTTACCTTGCTGGCGTGTATTTCGAACTTGTCACTGACCACAAGCCACTCGAGACAATTTTTAAGCCAACTTCCAGACCTCCAGCAAGAATCGAAAGATGGGTTTTACGCTTGCAAGCCTTTAAATTCAAAGTTATATACCAGGCCGGAAAACTTAATATTGCCGATTCAGTATCAAGACTGTGTAAAATAGGTAACGAAGCATCATTCGATAGAGACGAAGAACAACACATATACACCATAGTCGAGCAACACACACCAAGAGCTATGCGCATTTCGCAAGTAATAAAAGAAAGTAAAAACGACGCCCAAATATCAGACGCCGTATTGAAAATTAACAATAACTCATGGGAAACTTCAGACAAAAACGCACTTTTTCCATTTCGTTTGGAACTTACTACTTTTGGTCCAGTAATATTACGAGGAAACAGAATAGTGATACCCGAGAAGCTCAAGCAACAGACACTAGAGTTAGCCCACGAAGGACACCCAGGAGAAACCGTCATGAAGAGGAGACTACGAGCAAAAGTTTGGTGGCCACTACTTGATAGAGAAGTCGAAAAATTCGTCAAACGATGTCGTGATTGCCTTCTGGTAGCACAGCCAAATAAACCACCACCCATGTCGAGACACGCATTTCCAGAAGGGCCTTGGCAATGTCTAGCAATAGATCTGATGGGACCACTTCCAAACCAAGACCAGGTTTTAGTCATTATAGACTATTATTCCAGATACCAGGAAATACGTTTTTTACGATCGGTAACATCAGCAGTTATAATTGGCCACTTAACAGAATTATTTTCAAGGTTTGGCATCCCAAAATCTATAAGATCCGATAATGGACCACAGATTATCAGTGAAGATTTTAACAAGTTCTGCGACAAAAATAACATTGAGCTAATACATACAGCACCATACTGGCCTCAAGCAAACGGTCAAGTAGAAAATATGAATCGCTCTCTAAAGAAAAGACTCCAGATATGTCACGCCAACGGGCTAGACTACAAATCTGAGATACAAAAATTTATTCTTATGTACAACGTTACCCCCCAGGGAACTACGGGAAAATCTCCATCGGAACTTTTCTTCAGCCGAAACATACGAGATAAAATTCCATCAATAACAGATTTAATGTCAGAAACAGGGGACGAAGAGGCACGAGATAACGATATTATTAACAAACAAAAAGGAAAGGAAAGGGAGGACCGGACAAGACAAGCAAAAGAGTCTGAAATTAAAATAGGAGATAAAGTATTAGTAGAAAACATGAATATACCACATAAACTGACGCCTAGATATAATAAAAATGAATATGAAGTTATATAAACCCAAGGAAATGAAGTAACATTGCTTAGAGACGGAAAAATCTTAAAACGTCATATTTCCCATTTAAAAAAGTTACCTGACATCCTAGGAAAAGATCTAACCATTTCCTCATTCCCTGAAAATGCTTTTTCTACACCGACTACAAGCACAAGTGGGCCGGGGACGCAGCTGGACGAAGATACCCAAAGGACGCCACCAAGGGGACCAGCAGTTGAACATGGAGCAACTCAACGAGATGACAACGAAGAATATCCCACGCCAACTCTTCCGCCTATGGACTCTGCACCAGGTAGAGTTAAGCCCATGAAGTTGAAAAAAAAGGACGGAGTGTGGCAGCCCGATGATGTGTAATCGCCTGCTGACTCAGGGAGATCGGATGACATGCGCTTGGCAACAGGGGAACGATGATTATTCGGTGCGGTGCGCGACAAAAGACAGTTCATGTTTACTTAATATAGTTATTATTATATAGAAAAAGAGTTACTTTGTGATTGATATTTGTTATAATAAATAGTTGAACTAAAAGGTGTGTTTCCATTGTGATAGTTTGTGTGTACTGGGGTAGCACAGCCATCAGGGCACTGGGAATAATAGGGGGGGATTAGCTGGCTCTGGTCGTTCTGAGATTAATAGACTTCCAAAACTATTCAGAGGCCAACTTAGAACCATTACACTGGCTAGTAAAATATTACCTGCATAAGATACTGCAGGTTTTGTGCTGAGGTAGATGGAATTACCGAGCATCTGGTTAGTCGATGTAACGCTTTAGTCAACGCCAGACTGTTTTGCTTGGGTGACACCTATGTGAAACCCGAGTCTGTGGGACGTGCACGACCTGAAAGAGTCCTTTCCTTTCTAAAAAGGAGTGGGCTCTTGGCCTGACACTTCTACTTGGGGGATAGCACAATGGGTCCCAATGAACCTAAGTGATGCCCTTGTCGAGCTCCCCATCTATGTCTAATGTCGAATGTCTAAAGAGACACAGTTTAGACTCACCGTGATTCATGTATGTATAATCACATAATACTACAATATAATTTACATTTTATCTTATATTAATTTTTATTTATTATACTGCAACATCAAGGAATACAACATATTGCCTGAAATAACTAAATTTTGATATTATTTGAATGCCCACCCGCTCCAAATTTTTGTCGAAAAAAGGTAAAGGGTGATTTCCTTTATGCATAATTTATAATTTTTGCTTAACAGATAATCAATCAATGCACCACTGCCGACATAACAAATACATTAGTTAATATCGCATTTATCAATTTAACGCTGGCAGTTTTTGCAATAAGCAGGAAAATTTTCTCTATAGCCATAACTAACCCATTAAAATAATGCGCAATACACACGACATGACTTATGGTCTATTATAAAATATAGTTGGATAATCAAGATTAAAACCAAAACATCGATCTGATACAACAGTTCGTCATGCTATTTTTTGCCTCTGTTATTAAGTAGTAAAACTCAATAAAACACTACGTATTATCACGCAACAAGGTAAAACCACTAAGATAAAATACAAGACTTTTAACTTAAATATACATATATTCTACGTAATTTCAAGATTTTAGTCGGTTCTTTATATTTGGCTATAGTTCGCTAAATTGTAGTCTTTACTATAGTTTTATATCGAATTATGACTTATTCATCAAGGGAATGGTAAATAAAAATCATTTCCATGACTTGACAGGTGAAATATATCAGGTCAAATGAAAAGTTCATAACCGATTTTTAGCAAAAGAAATGTTTGTGTTTTCGACGTTTGCATAACAACAAACAGTTTTCATTATTGTAACCTTCAAAATTATTCTGTAGAATTAAAATAAGTTGGAATTCTCGATATTCTCATCAAATTTAGATGTTTCGAAATACATAAACCAATACACCATTTACACATATTATTTAGAAACAAGAGACTTATACTTGGTCACTAATTGTTATTAGTTCTAATATATTTGTACGAATCTACTCTTTACAAGAAGTACCAATTTTAAATCTTGGACATTTAACTATATTTTGTACTTTTAGATCTTCAATATTCATATATAAATATATATATATATATATATATATATATATATATATATATATATATATATATTATATATATATATACAGGGTGGCCCATCGAAAACGTACCGCAAGGCATAACGGCCAGGGTAATTTTTTTTTCAAAAAATCCAAAAACACGTCAATTTTGTTTGTGAGGGGGACAATTTTTGCCCTTAAAATGATCGCAAAATTTTCAACCCTCTAAGCGGGGGTGTCATCCCCCAAACTTTTTCAAATGGGAAGAGGGGTCAAGTGGTACCGCAATGAAAAGGGCTTTCTATTCTCTATACATTCCCGCTTTGGTTTTGAAAATCGGTCAAGTCATTTAGAAAATATGAAGGATTGAAATTTAAAATGTTTATTTACAAATTATCAGAGTAAATGATAAGGATAAATTCCTTCGACCAATTCGCTATTTTTGTCCTGTTATTTTAGATGTTTACTGCTGATTTTAGTGATTTGACATGCCACAACGATCAGGTGCGGTAGTTGCTAGATAGCTGTTCTGTAACTTGTGCGTTTAAATTTCTCAATATCATTAAATTTTTTATCAATAATTATGGTGTACTCACTTGCAGAAAAAGTGGAAATAATCGAACTTTATTTTAAAAATAATGAATGTGGCAATCGGGTTGCGCAGATATTTAATGAACGACATCCTGAAAAACACCTTTCCGGCAAAATTGTTCGCGAGTTAGTAGCAAAATTTCGCGAAACTGGATCCCTTATGAATAAAAAGAGGCAGATGGAAAATCCTGTAGTAAATGAAGCTATGGAGGTCTTTGTATTGGGCCAAGTTGCCATGGATAGTACGCTGAGTACAAGAAAATTAGCCAATGTGACCGGCGTGAATCGTACAAGTGTCCAAAGAATATTGAAAAAACACCATTTCCACCCGTATAAAATTCAGTTGGTACAAGAACTCAACGAAGACGATTTTGATCGCCGCTTGCAATTTTGTGAAACTATTAGTGAACGAGTGGCCAATAATAATAATTTTCTATTCAATGTGTGTTTTTCGGGTGAGTGCACTTTCTTTTTGAACGGTGTAGTTAATCGGCATAACTGTCGGTACTGGGCTGAGAACAACCCCAGGGTATTTCACGAGGTGCACACACAACATCCTCAGAAATTGAACGTGTGGGCTGGTATTTTTGGAAATTCTATTGTGGGTCCTTTTTTTCTTCCTGGAACTCTAACAGGTGATATGTACTTAGATTTACTGGAAAATACCATCGACCCAGCCCTAACTGACATCATCGAAAATAATCCTGGATACGTTGAAGCGGAACTGATATTTCAACAAGACGGTGCACCTCCACATTACTCTCAAAATGTGCGTAATTATTTAAACACTAACTTTCCCGGGCGGTGGATTGAGTGGCCTCCCCGGTCACCCGACTTGACTCCTTTAGACTTTTTTCTATGGGGACACATAAAAAGTAAAGTGTATAGCACTCCACTTGCCTCATTAGAAGATCTGCGAACACGAATTATTGACGTTTGTCGCGAAGTGACCCCTCAAGTTCTTCAGAATGTTCGAGAACGATTTGAAGCTAATTTGTATTACTGTATGGAGGTCGATGGGCAACATTTTCAGCATTTGCTTCATTAACACGGTAAGTTTTTTTTATTTAATTCAATTTATGCGTTTTTTGAAAAATGTATTTTTCAAATTTCAATCCTTCATATTTTCTAAATGACTTGACCGATTTTCAAAACCAAAGCGGGAATGTATAGAGAATAGAAAGCCCTTTTCATTGCGGTACCACTTGACCCCTCTTCCCATTTGAAAAAGTTTGGGGGATGACACCCCCGCTTAGAGGGTTGAAAATTTTGCGATCATTTTAAGGGCAAAAGTTGTCCCCCTCACAAACAAAATTGATGTGTTTTTGGATTTTTTGAAAAAAAAATTACCCTGGCCGTTATGCCTTGCGGTACGTTTTCGATGGGCCACCCTGTATATATATATATATATATATATATATATATATATATATATATATATATATATATATATATATATATATATATATATATATATTTATATATTTATATATATTTATATATTTATATATATATTTATATATATATTTATATATATATATATATATATATATATATATATATATATATATATATATATGTTGATTTTTACTCCTTCACGGATGGAAAAATACAATGTGTTTTCATTCCGGGTGTACATCCGTTCACTACTGTCGTTCTGAAAAGAACAGTTTTGCTGACGTTTCGCCAAAATCACATTTGGCATTTTCGAAGCTTTCTTTCTCGCGTCCGAATAGAGACTCTATTCTATATATATATATATATATATATATATATATATATATATATATATACATTTGGCATTTACGAAACTTTTTTCTTGCGTCCGAATAGAAGCTGAAGTGTTAGTGACTGCGACCCTTCCTTTATGCCCCCATCCGGGCCGGAGGTTATATTTGAGCGGCCGTTGGTAGTTATTCATATTTTCCGGGTGTTGCTGTTGTTGTTGCGCTAATTATAAGAGAGAGAAAAAAATGTTAAATAGAAAAGTTATAGGGATTAACCTAAACCGCCAGGAAATAATTTTTATTGAAACAAATGAACATCGCATAGCTACTAAAAAAACATAAGCTTGGCATTTTTTAAAATGGGACACCCTATATATTACATTATATTTCGATAGAGAATATTTTTCTGATCGCAAAAATGTATAATATTTCTATGTTTGGATCAGTAGTTTTTGAAATATTTGCGTTTAAAAATCCCGATAACATGAGATTTGGGTTAACGAAATCGAAAATAAAACAAAGCGGAAGAATCAAATGTCTTTAATATTAATGGAAACCTATTTAGACGTCAAAACGAAGCCAGCCGGTGGCCGAGAGCGTAAAGCTTTGGGTTTACACCGGAGTTGGCCTGGGTTCGAATCCTAGGTGGGTGCATGACTTTTCAAACCTGCAGCCAATATTACTGGTTAAAAATCCAACAGGGAGGAATGTAAAAATGAATTTCACTTTCCACGCTGCCATTCACGTCGGTAACCAAGCCGGGGGAACCGGATGTTCCCGTGGTAGTTTGGGAGTAAATTCACACTCCCCGCCATCACATACACATATCACATAGGATTGCTGAGGTTCGGACTCCTCGATAAACCGCAGGGCCCGTCTGGCTGACGTTCCCCAGACGTAAAAATTCCTTCCCCCATCCTAGAAGGGCGATTCTGGTCCCCTTTCCTTTCCGCGCGCCCTTCACCGGGCAGTTAAGGCTTGATCACCACACAGGTGTAGCCATGGCGCCCTTCATTATATGTTGTCTAAATAAAAAAGTGCATCCCGAGGGGTTAGAGAAAAGGGCCTTTTAGGCCTAGTCTCTGGGCTTGTCCCCCCATCTACTGCTACTAGACGTCAAAACGAAAGAGTTCAAACTGTAAAATGGGTTATACAGAAGACGAAAAATTGGACATTGTTCGCAAATATTTTACAAAAACAGTAGTATTGTTTGTAGCAAATTCCTTCCAAATCAAAACAATGCTGAAGACCTGCAAATATTATTATTTTTAAAAGGTTGGAAATGTGTTATTATTAAATACTTATGTAATTTAAAGCCTGTTTATTTCTTTTTTTTTTAGAAAATCCGGCTTTATCTATGTCAGATGCTAGTAAACATTTTAATACATTTAGAAGCAAAATTTACAGAATCCTACATAGACATGAATATTATCCTTATAAAATGTTGCCAGTGCAAAAGATAGCCATAAAATTAAAAGACTGGAATACTGTAATTATGTTAGCCTGAAAAAAAAACTATGATTTTTTAACAAAATTTTATGGAGTGACCAGGCGGCGTTTACTACAGCGGGCCTGTATAAAGAAATACTGACATGTGGGCACCAGAAAAGCTTCATGGATATAATGAAATTAAAAGTCAGAGGCGTATGTCGTTAAATGTTTGGTGTGGTATTCTTAGAAATCAAATAATAGGTCCGATAATTTTGAGAGATTCTTTAACAGGAATCAGATACCTATAGTTTCTAGAAAACGATATAGCTAATCTTTTAGAAGTGTTTCGTCTTTGGCAATTGGCGGATCTTGTGTGGCATCAAGATGGCGCGCCACCTCAATCCTATTTATGTGAGAGAATACTTAAATGAACAGTATGACGAGTGGATAGGAGCTCATCGAACTGTAAATTGGTCCCCGAATAGTCCAGATAGTTTTTTTCTGGGGGTATTTAAAGAAAGAAGTAATAATTTAGAGGATTTAAGGGAAAGAATTGAAACTAGTATTAATTTCTTAAATGAGATTCCCCAAGTTAATAGGAATGTTTTGCTTAAAATCGGTAATGATTATAGAAAATATGTTAAAAATGATGGCGGTCACATTCAACAATTGTAAAATACGCATAATAATTATTGTAAAATGTGATTTTCCTAAAACTATTGCTAGTTGTGTATTCGTGGGATCGTGTGGTTCTGTTTAATATCGTAGTGATTACCGTAAATTTGTTTTATTGTTGATTTGTTATATTTTATTGTCATTGTTTAATTATGTTGTAATTTATATAGACAAATATTAAATATTTATATTTAACTGTATTACTGTTTTTGTCAAATATGCGCAGTATGTAAAATTTTTCGTCTGCTGTATAACCTATTTTACAGATTTAACTATTTCCTTTTGACGTTTTAATTAATATTAAAGACGTTTGAATCTTCCGTTTAGTTTTGTTTTTTGTTCATGGTAACTGTGATTTCGTAAACCCAAATCTGATATTATCTCGATTTTTAAACGTAAATATTTATAAAACTACTCAACCAAATATTTTTTTTGAAATGAGAGAAATATTCTCTATCGAAATATAATGTAATATATAGGGTGTCCCATTTAAAAAATACAAAGTTTACGTTTTTAGTAGTTTTGCAGTAGATGAAGTCTAAATATGGTGAAACACCTTGTACATCTTTTCACAGTCCTGGCACGGAATACTGTATACTTCGTGGATTTCCAATTTGATTTTGTCTTTTGGATTTCAGAGTAGTATACCTATAGTTGTTCGTGGTTTGTATATTATTTCTATGTTGTGCTTTCTAAGAATCCTTCTGTGTCTGCTGTGCCTTTCACATATGGAAAGGCTACTGGTTGATTTCCCGGTTCTAATTTTTGTAGTTCGTTGTTCGGGAATCCTGTGCATTAATGGCTTTCTCTATGGTGCGATTTGTATAGCCATTTTTCTTTAGATCACTAGATATTATATTAAGTTCGTTTTGTCTCGCCTGTGTTTCAGTTAATTGCACGGATCAAGATATTAGGGTATTGGCCACAGCTTGGATTTTTTTTGTTGGGTGATGATGCAATCTTGCATTTAAATATATGTCGGTTGGTTTTCTAAACACGGTATATTCGAAATGTCCGTTAAGCAATTTTGTTACCAGAACATCTAAAAACGCAAATTGTTGTTTCCCTCTAACTCTAGAGTAAATTGTATTCTGGGATGAATTGAATTTACGTGATTTTTCGAGCTCAGTATAGCCATGTTGCCTCATAATGAATATGTCATCAACATAACGAATCAATAATTTGGGCTTCATTCAAACTTGCTGTCTCAAATGCTTGTTTCTCGAAGAAAAAAATTCGCGACCACTGGTGATAGCGAGGACCCTATTGGAGCACCATCTATTTGCTTATACATTTGCCCATTAAATGAAAAATAAGTATTTTTAAGGCAATGTTCCGAGAGTTGTATTATATGTGCCTCGAAATCCTCGCGCATAGCAATCTTGTCCAATGCTTCGTCGGTGGGAATACTGGGATATAACGACTTGACATTTAAGCTTGCTATGATATCGCCTTTTTCAACAACGATGTCTAGTATAAATGAATCATCTTTTTCGACAGCTGGTTGCATAATTTCAGCAAAAAATGTTTTCAGTTTTTGTAGCGGCGAACTAACAGCACTAACAATAGGTCTGATGGGCGCCCATGGTTTGCGTATTTTTGGTAAACCATAGAGTTTAGACATCTGCTCGACTTTTCCCGTGGTATGATATTTTGTTAGTCGGGTCCCTTAGTACAGCCTTATAACAACGGTCTTGTAGGATATCCTGCATTTTTAGATGTAGTCTTGGGTATTCATAACTACGGTTGCGTTTTCTGCTGGAAATATTGTGATGTCTTTATTTTTTAGAAGATTTGTTAGGGTCCTTTGTTCAGTGGCATTTACGTTTTGTTCCGGTGGTTTACTTGATCTTAAAATTCTTGTCGAATCTCCACTGTTTTCGTTTCTTCAGAGAAGTCAAGGACAGCTTCCACTCCAGCTGTTATTTCTTCTTTAGGGATTTCCTTAGGGGATATCGGAAAATTAAAACTGTTACGTAGTACGGATTTTTCATTTTCTAAGAGAGTATAGCATAATATATTACGCACGGTGTCGAAGGTTATATCTAAGCGGCGTGGCCGTTGGTCGTTATTTGTGTTTTCCGGATGTTGCTGTTCTTGTTGCGCTAATTGCCCTTGATTTTTTTAATAGCGCTTGGTCCCTTTTAACAAATATTTAACGTAAAAAAAATTATGCTTGGGCATTTCAACTTTCGTAATCAAAAAACAACTAGAGGGGGATTTTTGGTTTTTATTTTGATGCCCAAGGTTATTGGGGATTCTGCAAATGTTCTTAAATGAACCTCTCTAGTAATGAACTGATTTAAATGTTTTATATTTGTTATTGTGTTTTATACAACATTTTTTTCTCATGCACACTGAAATCATCAGTATCTGTAAAAAGAAGCTCCAAGTGGAGCAACACTTGAAAACATCTATGTATAAAGCCAAGTTGCACAAAAAATAAGTCTATGCGGAATGTTGGTGACAAAACAAACGGTGAAAATGATGTGTTTCATCAAGACATACAAGGTTTTAGTCGCAACGAAGATTCCTGTAAAAAAAACTTTAAATACCCAATCAGAGAATTTTTAAAGAAATATTGTAACCAAAAGTTCTCCTGAGGAACCTACTTTAAGAAAGAAGAATGTGCATGCAGTATATGAGACCGTAATAAAGGAAATTAAAGTTTTACTAGACGATATCAGTTTATTTAACAAATATTTTGAAAAACACCAAACCACGCACAGATGTTTACACAAGGTTGTTATTTAGCATCACTACATATATTTCACGTGCAAAAATCTAATTGTCGTACTTTGTTACACTATTAATAACATAGTAACCGTTCGTTATTATTATTGATATGTCATTGTCACAATACCAGAAAAACGAGTAATTCTAATTTAATTCATTTTGTAATTTTCTTGAAAATTAAGTAGCAAAAAATCATGCTGGAAGATGAAGAAATATTTATAGATCCCCAAAAATAACAAAAAAAGCAGGAAATGTGTCTATGGATTTTCTTCCGGAAAACCTGGGAGTAGATATAATATAAAATATGAAGAGGTTATGAACTGGAGAACCAAGAAACATATAAAAACGTTCTCAGAAAATGTGCTGAGGGTATACATCGAAGAACTTTCCTAGAAATAAAAGAGCTCCACATTATGGTCTATTACTTCCCTAGTAAAAGGGGAGTATTCTTAATATTAAAATCTACTTTAAGTTTGAAAGGAAATATAAATTTGGCTCTCTATAAAAAACTTCAAGCATTCTTGAAGCGAAAAACTATGTATTATGCTTTAAAGTAATCTAGTGTGTTAACTGAGGCAGATCTCCAAAAATTCCTGAAGTCGGCCCCTGTTTAAAGATATTTTCTCATCAAAGTAAGTACCTACAATTATATTGAATACATTTTACTAAAATAAGCTGCAAAAACTTGAAGTTACTCAAAAACTCCAATATTTATTTTCTCCCTCTTTATTTTCAGGCTGTGGTGGTCGTAGCTGAACTTTCAGGTGCATGTCGTAGGGAGGAACTTTGGCAACCTACCATAGATGATATGAAAGATTTCTAGGTTCTTTTCCGTGACAGGAAGTCCGTATAACATTTTAGAGAAATACTTCAATCTTCGCCCAACCAATGTACCAAACAGTAGTTTTTTTTAAACTACTAATATGGAAAACGCACAAAAACAGGTGGTAAGGATCAAAAAAATAGGAGGCATGGCTAATGAAATCGCCAAATTTTTGAATCAACCGAATCCAGAGAAGTACGTTGGTCACTTCTTTAGGCGATCTTCAGCTACCATTTTAGTACACTCTGGTGGACACCGCCTGACGCTGAAGCGTCATGGTGACTGGAGATCCAATGCAGTAGCGGAAGGATACATGGTTGATTCTTTCCAAAATAAATTGCTAGTCTCAAGTAAAACCGTAGACTCACTACAACCATCGACGTGACACTTATTACTCTCGATTACTACTACCTCAAGTGTGATTGAAATCCATTCCTCTGAAGTTATGGAAGAATGCTAGCTTCAGGCTCCATCCACTTCCCGAAATATATGAAGTTTCAGTTGATAGAGAAAAAAGAAATTGCATATTCTCATATAAATATAAATAATGATAAATTTTTTGTTTGTCTGATGTTATCATTTTGAATTACTAGCTACTATTTTATTTGTTAAATTATGGTTTATTTATTTATATAGCAACTAGTTGGCTCGGCAGACCTTGTTCTGCCTTTTCCGTTGATAGCGCGATGAGTTTCCAGTAGAATTATAAGAATATGAGACGGATTCACCACATCGCCTAGAATTGTTTTTGAAGAAAAACATGTCGATTTCAATAGAAAAATCATGTAAATTGATGCAGTACAATTCTATCATGAACTTGCTAAAAAATCTGGCTTAGTGTTTTAAATATATGGATAATAATTTTTTTTAAGTTTTTGTTTATTTGATTTTCCTGCATTTGTAGAAAAATTTGAAAATTCCCTACCCAATCGTTTAGTCAACGGCTCACTGTCAGTGTCCTGGAAAGCTCATTTCCAAAACTTGTTTTACAATATACTATTTCATTATTGCTGATGAAAGCACAGGATGTATATCGATATATCGCAGATATCATGATTGAAGCTCTATAAGAAAATCAACCAAAGAAACCATATTTAATAACTTTGACAAACATAATTTTAATAACAAATCAACATTTTTCTTGCCAAATTTAGTCCCAGTAGGTAAGTTCTTGGTGTTTTTGTCTGATGCAGAATCGCATATGGTAAAAGTTGGCCTAAGCTTAAAAATATTTTATATCAATATGGCGCATGTCACTTGTCTTCTACACGGGAAAAACAGAGTTACAGAAACCATCAGATTTCAATATCCATTGGTAATCAAATTAATTTCAAAAGTAAAAAAAAATATTTTTAATACATTTACCCCCGGAACCCATAATTACCCGGTGTTGAGCATGTACTAAAACCACAATATTCTACGCCACTATTAAGGAATTAATTTTAGTCCACGGAGTGTGTAGTGCAAAGTCAAGAAATCCAGATTCATCTAAACAACTGGTTTTTGTTAAAGTTGATTTTAATTTTATACCAGATATAATAGTTTCATTAGAAAGTAGAATTTTACGTTTAAGCGAGTAGATAAAATTTGTTCTTTTTCCTCCAAATGCAAAAAGGTTCCCAGTAATGTAGGTGGTAGAGTTAGGAACAAATTATATGCTATTGTAGAAAAGGTTGAATTGAAGTTACTACACCTTGGCCTAATTCCTTAGTACCCAAATTATAGTATTGTCCTATATCTAAACTTATGTTTACTGACTGACGACAATCATTTTCAAAGGGAAATTTTGAAAGGTATTTGATTATACATTTCAACTATAACTATACTATTTCAAATTAAAATGTTTTTATAATTGTGCTTTATTATTATTATATCTTTGTTTCCCTTTAATTTTTCTTAAGATAGATATTGTTTAGTCTAATCGAAATTTAATTTCATTTCATTTTTACTTTATAGTTAAGGTATAATTATTTGATATCAGCAAACTGACCAATATAATAACTATTTGTCGCGCCCAGTATATTTCATGGCGCTAATATGATAATCTCCAAATATTTGGCTGAAAAGAGGCGCACGCACTTCCTCTATGTTTCTGAAAAAAAAGGAATGACTTTCCATCTTGATCTTACCTCGATGTAAGATGCAGCTCCAAATTAAGAATAATAGTTTTGTGTAATACGTCAATATTAGCAATGCAACAAGGAGGAGATGATTGAGAATGAGAAAATAAAAGACGTCGAAAAACAGACGAAAACCAGCGTAAAGGTAGGCCAATTTACATCTAGGAAATTATCATACTGATGATATAATAAACTACAGTCCGCTTATCCATACAAATATTTTGTATAAAATTAGATTTTGTGTATTTTTTAAGTCCTTTTACATGTTAAATAAATGTATATTATGACAAACAAAAATCTTTTTTGGCTTTTTCGCAACTGAATATAAATATCTAACTTAAAAACTTAAGGTAAATGATGCAATTTGTTATATTTGCTTAAATAATATTGTTTATATTATGTATTGAAACATTCCGTAGACAGACTCAGTGGCGGCTCTTCCATAGGGTCATTTGGTCAATGACCCCCCAAAAATAGTTCAGAAAATAAATTATAATAGTTGTAATAAAACGCGAACCTTGGGAAAAGTTAAATACGCCTCACTATTAGCCGCGCGCGGCAGTTCGAATGGTCTCGTTTCGTTCCTTAGGCATAATAAAATACGCTATACTAAGCTAGGCTGGTCAGGCCGAATTGCCCTTTTACCTTAAAGCTTGACGAAAGTACCCGAAAATTGATAGCAAATGGAATATCAAATCGCAATTTGGGTCAACAGCCGGTCTCTTTTCATAATTCGATCGATCGGTCGCGGCATCATGTCGGCATGCAGAAGTTCAATTGTTCAGAGGTCGCACGGTTGATATTCTAACTCTTGTTTCGGACGTTTTTAATCGATAAAAATTGATTTATATACTGTTTTTTGTAATATATATTTTTTTATTTTTATGATCCATGTTTGAGTTGGAAATATACAGGAAATAAAATGTTGGTAGTGACTAGTGCACAAAAAAAACAACTAAAAAGTGCTTACGAACTTAATTTTGCAAAAATAACCAATTTCTGGTGGTCTATGTTTTAGTTGTGAATATGTAGATGAAATAAAATGTCGCTAGTGCAAAAAATTAAACAACTATAGAGTGCTAATGAACTTAATAAACTAAGAAAATTACCGAATTCAAGGGAAATGGTCGCAATTTGTCAGAACTTAGTATACGACAAACTAGTAAAGACAAAAGTATAGAGGTTAATCGAAACTTTCGCAAAAGTATGTACGATTTAGCTAACTGGATATTTTGTTATGAAGTGTCTAACTCATTTTACTGTTATGTTTGTTTGTTATTTTCTAAGGACTCGTCGGACTCATTATGGTGCAAAACCGGTGTTAAACACTTAAAAGAAAAAATAAAAAAACGTGCGTTTCCTGCAGAGCACATGAAATGTTGGGTCAACTATGCAACGGTCGGAGGTGTTGATATTCGCACTCAGCTAGACACAGCTTATGGAAAATCACCTAAAGATTTTAATGAAAATTTATCCAAAAATCGTTATATTTTAAACAAAATTATAGATTGTGTAAAAATTTTGTGGGGCATTCGAGCTGGGACTACGTGGCCATGGTGAAACGGCTTTGTCTGTAAAATCCAGGGGATTTTCGAGGACTTATAAATTTTGTTCAAAAGTTGGGCCAAGAGAATAAAAGAAATATGCGTGCAATTTTAACGAACGTGTCATTTAGCATTTTTCCAATTCTAAAGAACGAAGAGTAGACCTGAAGTTCAAGAGAATTTAAAGCCCAATTTAAAGATAAGATATTTATTTTTATTTTAAGTATGCCTATTTTCAAATTTGTTATTGACCTCCCAATATAATTCACCACGAGCCGCCACTAGACAGACTAGCCTACACGAAATTTTACTAAATATTTGCTTCAATCAATTTTAAGTTAGATATTTTTATTCAGTAGATTCAGAGATTTTTGTTTGTCATTCTAAACACAACAAACAATCTGAACACATTTAAAATGTATATTATTGCATATTTGTCCAAATAAATGCATATTGTTGCATATTTTAAATAAAAATTAAGCATAAAGATGCGCATATTTTTACTAAATTTAGATGCATATATTCCGCCCTTTACATATCACAAATCAGATGCAGTCTCGAAAATTTTTCTCGTATGCAGGGAGCCGCTTCTTCTGTTACCCTTATATTTTTAACTCTCTCCTGAGAAGAACTGCTCGCCTGAGTGATGATCTAAACACCACAACGGAGGAAACCTCTCTGCATTGTGGGCGATCTATATCCGTTTTACAAATATTACTATGTATTCTGCTGTAACAAATTATTATCCATTATTCCTCTCTCAGCTATATCTGCCAGGGACACAGGAGCATCGGTCTTCCACTTTATTCATTTCTTTATTCCCATGTAACTCAATTAAACAATGTGTTCCTCTTGTCTGCAAGTCTTTAAATTCCCTTTTTCATCTAATGTATAAAAAAATATTAGTACTGATGTCTGTCCTAAACTAAAGAAAATGTAGGAAAACGGACAAAGAAAGCCTTCTCCGGTCAGTATTTAGTTCGCCTTTACTAGCAAACGGCAGTATATCTCCGCAAAAAGTATCTCCATCCAGAAAACCAGGAATTTATTCAATTTAATGATAAAGTGATACGTATAAGATACTACGAATGACATATAGGGATTGGCGAAATAATTTTTAAGTAAGTTCTTAACGGATTCGGTCCTCTCTTAGCAAATTATAATTATATGAACCGTCCAAGAATTGCGGCTGTCAGTTTTTATAAAATGTCCCATATAAATATAACATTCTATACAAAATTATGCCCAGCAATGAACACTTGCCAGCCTCGGTTCTGGAGACGAGTAATATGTACAACACCAGAGGCATGAATTCTTATAAAAAAGAACAAAACTGGACTATTATGGACAACCCAACACCACTGACGCAAAATTCGATAAAAACTAAAAAGGGAAAAGTTCTTTAAATCTAGCTCAAGCGATCCATCAAAGTGATTCCGTTCATCATGTCTATTAAAGACAATGGTACTAATCATTTCCAGATTTCAGATGCTCGATTGCCTAAAACCATCATATATGTATACAGTGTGGAACAAAAGTAAGGAAACGGCAAAATATCTCAAGTACAGCTTACCTGAATGAAAATATGCACACTTAGGAATGGAATTATACCGAATCCAATGGCGGGTTCCGCACTGCTAAGTTTACCGTTTTTCTGTTATAAAAGGATTTTTTTTTAATGGAACACCCCATATTAAATTACTTTTTTTAAATCTGCATAAAGTTTTCAATGCTTTTTAATAAGCACTTTTTATGAAAGTCAACAAGTTTTGCGAAAATAAGGGTCTAATATCCCTAATAATGTATTACGTTTTATTAAAATACCTGCACACAAAAGGTTACTGGATATGTTTGACAAAGTCAGTTTCAGTGTCAAAAATGGATCGTTTAACTGAAATTCAATGAATTGAAATTTTAATTATACTGGGTTATAAGGATAGACTGCGAAACCTGCAAGATGTTTGTAATATTTCTAATGATAAATATCTAACAGAAATCTAATATCTAAATCTACCGTAAGTAAAACTTACAAAAAACTTTGTGCAACTGGAAAGGCAAAAGATGCTGTACGTTCTGGCAGACCCAAAAGCGCAACATATGGTGATAAGGCTCTGAATGTTTTAATCAGTTTAGAAGAAAATTTTCATTTTTCTACAAGAACGTTAGGAAGAGAAAATGTCATCTCACACATGTCCGTAGACCGACTTCTAAAAACCGAAAAGTTGTATCCATACAAAATAACTTCGGTGCAAGAATTCTCTGAGGATGCTCACGAGAAGTGCTTGGAATTTTGTGAAATCATGATGGAACGTTGCAACACCAATCAAATTTAAAAAGTAAAAAGTTAAAAGCCATAAATGTCGATATTGGGCCAGAGAAAAGTCACACTGGATACGTGGAAATCATACGGTATTTCCCCAAAAGATAAATGTTTGGTGTGGTATAAAAGGTGCAAAAATAATCGGTCCCTTCTTCATGGAAGACACATCAACTGTGGAAAGATATTTGAATCTTTTAAGGACCGAAATCGTCCCAACTATTGCAGAACTAATTCCGAATAACCATGAGTTCCTTAGTTCACCTTTATTAATGGTGCACCACTAGATAAAATATGGTTTCAACATGAAAATGCTCCACCGCATTTTGCCCGGAATATTCGGGAATATTTAGACAACTTTTTTTTTTGGAAGATGGATTGGACTTAGGGGTACAATATAGTGGCCACCTCGGACTCCAGACTTGACGCCCCGAGACTACTTTTTGTGGGGACATCTTTAAAATGTGGTGTATAAAACTAAGTCCAACGACCTCGAGGATTTAAAGGAGCGAATAGAAATCGAATGTAGATGAATCGAGGAGGCAGGCATTCTTTTTAATGTATTAAATGTTTACCCAGAGTATTTGGCCTACTTTCAGGAAGTAAATGGACAACATTTTAAACACCTTACTTAGTCTCGTTAATTTATGGTTTGTTGTATTAGGAATTTCTTTTTTGTATTGTATTGTTACCGTTCGTTTTTACAACCTATTTTGAAAGTTGAGACGCTGTTTTCTCTTGCTAGTGTTTTGGTAGCAAGATGAGGAATTATTGTGCTTTCCAGTCTACCAGAACGTATAGCATATTTTACCTTTCCAGTTTCACAACAAGTTTACTTACGAATTGGATTTCTTGATATTTGTCAACAAAACTGACATTGTTAAACATATCAGATAACCTTTTCAATGCAGGTATTTTAATAAAAGGTAATACATTAAATTATGGATATTCGACCCTTATTTTCGCAAAAACTGTTGACTTTCATAAAAACTGCTTTTAATAAAAATTATTTAGAATTGTATGCTATTTCGCCATTGGATCTGGCATAATTTCATATCTAAGTTTACATATTTTCAATAAATTCACTTGAGATATTTCGCCATTTTCTTACTTTTGTTAGACGCTGTATGTATTAATACAATAAACCATTATATTGCACACTTGAGAATTATTAAGAAAATGTCTTCATGGTTAATAAGAAAAATTTGTTTCTCACAGATCAGTTCCTGCTCACCGAATAACATATTTTCTTACATAAAAAAATTCAATACAAAAACTAACTGTCTAAAAAAACAGTCGATGAATTATTGCTTTGAAGTTACTTTTACTTAACCAAGCAACAGCCTCTAAAACTTTTCTTTAAGTTTAATAAAATTATATCTAGCTTTAAAGGTCACATGAATAAATAATTAGGTTAATTCACCATATATAATGAGAATACCAAAATCTGTAGAATGTTGAAAAGAAAATTATACATAAAGAGACACCGCTAGCGTATCCCGCAGCACAGCACGGAGGCCTTATCGTTACTCGCCTAATTGCTAGTTTAATAAGTTAATGCCCCGAATGTAATTAAGTTTGTTAATGTTGAACCTTTTTAACTTCTTGGGTAAAAGATTTTACAAATTTAAGGCAATTTTTAAGTAATTAGTAATTTTAAGTGTCATGTGTTTGGATTCTGTGACAACGATTGTAATTCTTCAAATAATATACTTCATTTTTTATTTCCCATTTCAAATTTGTCAGATTTCTAAATAATTGCTGTTTCAAATTAGGGCAAAACGAATTGCGCACTCAATTTATGATTACTATGATACTGCTTTCCAATTCAAAATTCTAAACTTTTTCATTTATCGAACCTAACCTAACATAAGTTGAATTGTTTATATACACATATATTCAGGATTTATAATGACATTTATACATGTTTTTTAAGGTTTTTAATTTTTTTATTATTAACTATTATGCATGTCTTGTTTCCGCGAAGAGGTCTAACTAAGCAGAATCTACAGCTTATCGTGGGCCAACCACAATTCCCGGTTACTCTTTTGACTCTTGGCCGTACCCCACCCTCGAGCTGTCACACTTATCAAGTGACCTACTGAGTAACAAGTGTGTATATGCACCAGCTTCTCTGTCCGGCCCACTTACTGACGTGGATGCGTTGGCGCTTGGTATAATCATAGTCGAAGTCACGACCACAGCATCCGTGACCGGAAGTCCGACGCAGGATGCCTGTGTCTATAATTTAATATATAGTTTTTTTTTGGGATTCAGACGACTGTTTAATGTTCTCATAAACCCGATTTCTAATTGGTGTTCTTTGTTGTTTTATAAAATTGCTTAATTACGCTTATCAAATACATGATTTTTTTAGTTTTTAAAAGATATTATTTAATTATCCAAGTGAAGTTATCTAAAAGGATAATTGAAGAAAAAACTTATAAAAACATCTATTAGGTAGCTAACTCGATTTACAGCAGCAAAATAAATTGGTTATTGCTATACTAAACACCTTCACATTAAATCGTGCCGAACCGTTATAGAGCTGTAGGCATTTTTTCGTTCAAGTCATCAACAATTGCTAAATATTTATAGATGTTAAAATTCATTTCTATACAGTGAGAATAGACCTAATGTCAAATTTAAGGCCATCAAGAATCCTAATACTTTGTCGACACGCGATATCAACGTTGGTTTTGTTTGGAACACTTAAAAATAGTTTTCTTTTTATACAACGTTTCAACCTCATTTAAATAAATAAAATTTCTTTCTTCGGTTCCATTTTCAAAGAATAGTGCTTTTCTTATTGCCTCAAATGCCGCAAACACTAATTTTTCAGTTGGTTTTAAAACAGTTTAATGTTCGGCATCATCTTCTTCTGCCTCTGTCAGCTTCTGTTCTTATCCGTAATTACACTTTCAAGAATGTTGTCTTCGGTTGGCAATTCGAATATTTGAACACCTTATTAACGTAGTCTAAAAGAGCTAACCCTCCATCAACTGATCCCTTTTCTCTTAACTGTTCCCACTTTAAGGTCAATTTCTATGCGGTTCATGGTCGTAACAGGTTATACGAAAGAACTCAAGATGAGGGATTACACTTTCACCAATGTGTCAAGAAGCAACCAAAATAAGACGCTCTCTTGTTTCAGAACCAAGGAGCCATTTTGCGATCGTGATATCTGTGTGGGTAAGGCTCAACAGGTAGTTTCCTTGAGGGGTATCAGTATTAAAACCGAATTACCCAAAAACTGAAACAAACAGAGTGGCATGTCGTTCGACTTAGCAAGAAATAAGCAACTAGTGGCGCCATCTGTAAATACTATGGTGCACTAAATCGCTTAGATGCGACCTACATGGAAAAACAAGAAGACACACATCTGCGCCAAATAGAAAGAAACAGAAATATCAATTTCTGTGCGGTTCTTGCTAGTAAAAGGGTGTACGAAAGAACTCACGATGAGGATTTACTTCTTTAACATTGTGTCAAGAAACGACCAAAACATGACGTTCTGAACCAAAGAGCCATTCTGCGACTTTGGTATCTGCACCAACAAGGCTCATCAGGCAGTAGTTTCCTTGGGGGTATCAGTACTAAAACCGAATTACCTAAACACTGAAATAAACAAAGTGGCATGTCGTTCGACTTACAAAGTCGATGCGGGAAATAAGCAACCAGTGACGCCATTTGTAGGTACTATGGTGCACTAAATCGCTTTAGATGCGACCTACATGGGATCATAAGAAGACACAAACCTGTGCAAAATGGGAAAAAAGAAAAATATCAATTTCTGTGCGGTTCTTGGCCGTAAGTTATACAAAAGAACTCAAGTTACCCCATCTCCTTGGTCTGCTTATAGGCAATATCATGAGATAAAATTTCTGGTAGTTAAAAAAACTTCAGTCATTTCAATTAAAGCCATTTTTATGTCGAAATATGTCGGATTATATAAAGATTGAATAGTTAATAGGTACATATATACACTATCGGATATAAGTATTGCAACAAGTTAAAAAATCAAAAATTTGCATGGTATATAGCGAACACACGAGCGCTTGCTGTAAACATCACAACAACATTAATTTTCAAGTTGGCGGTGATCATATCTGACATAACAAAGCACTATTCCATCGGGAATTACGATTTAATAATTTGACGTTAAGTGGTTTGCTGTTTTTTAAACGTCAAAAATATTGCAACAAACATATTTTATTGTATTTGTGTAGTAGTTTTGGGAGTAAATCTTAGTCTGCAACGTAGAATTTGTTGACGCCAGTTCAGAAAAGGAAATGGGAAAAGGAATTGCTGTGTCCAAAGATTTAAGATCACGAGTTCTAAGAGCTTTTCAAGATGGAGAAAAACAAGCTGCTATTGCTTGAAGGTTTTCGTTAATTCCCAGTACAGTTCCACGGATAATCTCATATTTTAATGAAAGACATCATTTGGATTCTATTGCCAAGTCAGGTAGACCATAAAAACAAATGTACGCGCAGACAGGTTGATAAAACGCATTTCTGAAAACGATCCGTGGAAGTCAGGTCCTCAGATCAAAGCCGAAATACCTCATGTAAATATTTCTTGCCGAACTATTCAAAGGAGGTTAGTACAGGCACGGTTATACGGTAGGAGACCAGCAAAAAAACCCTTAATTTCTGCTAGAAATAAAGCTGCTAGGCTTGCATTCGCACAAAGGCATATCGACTGGACTGCTGCTGAATGGAGAAAGGTTCTTTTTAGTGACGAGACACGCTGTAATATTTTTAATTTAGATGGCATGAGACGAGTTAAAAAGCCTATAAACCAGCGTTTCAATCCCAAGTATGTAACGCCTACAGTAAAGCGTGGCAAGGGTAGTATTGTTTTGTGGGCTTGCTTTTCATCTAGGAGGGTTGGTACTCTACACTTTATCGATGGGATAATGGACAGGTTTATGTACAGAAACATTATGGAAAACGTGATGTTTCTTTTCGCAGAATGGGGAATGCCCTTATGGTTCATTTTTCAGCACGACAATGATCTCAAACACACCTCCAATCATGTGCAAGGGTGGTTCAGGCAGAACAATATTAGAGTTTTAGAGTGGCCTGCGCAATTCCCGGACTTGAACCCGATAGATAACCTATGGGAAGAAGTAGAACGACGAGTGCAAACAGAATTGTTTCCTAACAAACAAGCACTGATGAATAAAATATCAGAGGTTTGGAGAAACCTGCCACTTCATATCTTAGAAAATTTAATCAACTCCATGTCCAGAAGATGTGCCAAAGTTATAGCCAACAATGGGTATGCTATTGGTTATTAAACTCGTGAATAATATCAAATATTATTATTGTTATTTTAGAGTGTTTTATAATATTGTTCGTTCTTTGTTCATTTAATTAGTTGACCTTAACAAAAAAATGTTGCAATATTTTTGTCGCCATTATTTTTTAACAAATTACTCTTCTCAGAATTATTTCCTGAACGTACTGCTTTAAACCCGGCTTCGAAAACGTTTTCATTTCATTGTCACAGCCTAGTCTATCAAGAAAACGACTCTAAAAGTATAAAGCACCATGAAAACTTTCTATTATTTGAAATTTTAAGAATTTTTCAATTTGTTGCAATACTTATATCCGATAGAGACTACATCGTTTTAGGGAAGAAACGAATTGACGATACAAGAATTCGATTTTCCTATAAGGCAGTTAAGAAACTAGCTTAACATTTACCTATTTTGTTTTTGTCGTGGTAGAAAATTTGCAAACTATCTACATTTTTTACACTAAAATTTTATTAATGCCATACATTTTAGATATAGAAGTTTAGACAAAGCTTTCTCTTTTTTACATATTTATAGTTCTGATAGATTTGGGGACCAAAGTTTTTTGGAACAATAAAAATATCAAGAATTCAATCTTAATGATATCAGACAAATTTACTGCTTATAGAGAGCTTTTTCTGCTGCCAAATTTACACATTTAGTATCAATTATGGAAATATTGTTAGAAATTATATAGGAAGTTCTTTTATATCACAATATAGCACAAATAAAATTCGGCAGCATGGAGGACCACAACTTTCACCCTTATTGAATTATTATTAATAATTTTGCTGGTATATCGTATTATGCCTTAAATTACTAATTTCCTCAAAAGATCTTTTGGTTCAAATTTATATCAATTTTTTTTTATAAAATAAAAGTTATTTTTCATGATACAATTTTCTTTTATTTTACGGGGTACATTTATAAGTCTTGTATAAACATGTACCAGAACACACTTCACATCTGTGATAGACGATATTGAAATGTTGTTACATTATACTTATTTTTGTATTTTTATTTACAATTTATTGGTTGCTTGGTTATAAATTGTATGCCTTTATAAAGTAACTAGTAATGTTTATTTTGGCAATAATCTACTTCGTAATTCATACATAAAACAGTCTTTTATTAAACATGACTGCTTTCTCAGTTCTCACAAAAACCAACGTTCTGAATATACTAGTTACACTTAAACAAACAGGTCAATGCAACTGCACCTAGTAAAATAATAGGACCGCTAATGATGGCCATTAACGGCAATGGGACCATTTAGAATATTTAGTGAACGTATACATATTTGACTTAGACTAGAAAATATGAATTATATATCGTTACGTTTAAATGACCATCCATTAGAAATTTCGATTGTGTATAAAATTGACGGCATAATTCCCGTCAAGCGCTATTCATGACAGTGGCAGTTCATAAGATTTTCAACAGACAAGAAAAAGTTTTCTATTGGTATAAACACTAATTAATATTTATTGAGTAGGTATTGTAACATTGTGCATATACTTCGTTATTCGATATAAAGTTTTTTTTTGTATTTTATTAATCAATAACTAACACTTCAACATAGAATTAATATTATTACACAACATTCCAAATATTAAAAAAAATGCCTGAGTATAAACACAAAACAAGTATTGATTACTGGGGAACATCAAAAATGTTTCCGGGACCAAAATAGCAAAATATTACTTATTTTACTTTTTAATTGATTCCTCAAAAGTAAGTCCTGAAGACGTGTTGCTCCATAAGAGACTCAAGTTGCCGTCAGTCCCAATTAGTCTGCAGTCCACATGAAAGAAATGTATAGCAATTTGAAAATGTTACTGGAAACCATACAATATGAAAGATATAAATAGCGGGTTTGTCGAGATTTAAAAGTTCCCCTGGGAATTAGGCCACAGAGAAAGTCTTTTGAGCCAAGAAAGGACAAAGAAGACAAAGAAGACCGTCCTTTCAGTTATTTAAAAGAAAAGTTCCATCAGTTCATCAGTAACGCTAAAATTAAAGGGAGAATATTTGTGGGTCCCCAGATTAGAAAACTTTTCGAAAAAGCGTAATTCGATTCCATACTCGAAGGCCAAGGAAAGACGCTTGGAATGCCTTTAAAATGGTTGCAACAAATTTTTCGGGAAACATAAAAGCAGAAAACTATAAAGATCTAATTGCCCAACTTCTTTTGTATTACCAAAACCCTTGTCGTTGAAAATTCATTTCATGGATTCTCATCTGGATTATTTTCCAGAAAATTGTGGTGCTGTAAGTAACGGGCTCGGTGAAAGATTATATCAGGATATTTCGAACATGAAAAGTAGGGAAAATGATAGTGTGAGATAAAAGCCGACTACTACTGGACTATTACGAGAGATGCCCCAGAGGCTGCTTTTAAAAGACAGACTAAGAAGCACAATATGAGTGTCTAAACTTTAGATTCAATGATAAAAATGTGCTATTTAGTTGCTTTCGTTGAACCAACAATATATTGTTATATGTATTTTGTATGTTCATTTTATATGCCTATGAATTAAAATTTTTGATCAAATAATTCAGATTTTTTGCGAGCCAAATAAATTCTTTAATAGGTATCTTTTAGTTACTTGGGTGTAGTTGAATCCAAAAAACAGGTTTTGTTCAAGAAACAAAAAAAATTGAAATTTGTTCCCCAGTGTTACTACTTTATATATACCATTCGGTTATCATACAGGTAATTATTTTATTATTAGTTGTAAGGCTTTGTGTTTAACTAGGTTTTTTCTTGTTTTTTTTTTGTTATATTCTTTGTATTGATATTGTACGTAGTTATTATTATTATTATATTATCATAATTTTTTCTGTTTGTTGCATTTCCTTTAACAATTTTTTTTATTGAGATTGATGACAAATTTGTTAACCTGTCTTGTTTTTCCGAAATATATCTGAATCTGCATATTTAATTCATTTTCTAACTTTGCTTTATTGAAAAAAGAAGGCTAGCATTTTAATAAACTATCCAGTAAGTACTTAGGTTGCTGAAATAAATTAAAGAGTTTCAGAGCATCAAAATTCGAAAAACGAATATCTAATTGACCAAAAATAAAATGGTATCAAGGATTTCATAAAATAAATGCCTGTAGGGATTTCCCCCCGATTCTTTACATTTGTGCCTTTTAACACGAAGTTCTGTAACATTTAAAAGATCTTTTATGCTACTTAAAATAAGTTCTAAGAGAAAATCTTCCTTCCGGAAGTGAGTGAGTAAACAATATCTGTTAGTTGGCTCTAATATATCGAACACTACACTAGTATGATTTTTTTTTTAAATATTTAGCAACAGATTCGTACATTTACATTCGAATCCAAAAAAAATAAAATACTCTTCCCTCTAACACAGATTAATGAGTCTACTTTTAGTACAGATCAGGAGAATGGACAAGTAGAAAATTACTATATGACTTTTTAACTTAAAAAGTTACATGCTAATACTCAACAACGCGAGTTTCCCTAAATCTCATCCAAAATTCACATTAGGGAATTGACACAAATCTCCTTAATTAAGTGGTATTATCGAGAGAAATTTTCGGTTTAAATCAATTTTTAAACGCCCAAATATAAAAAAACTGATTATTTTCTGAAACTTTAGGACCATCTAATCTTATAGGATAAAAATAATAGGGAATTCAGCCTTAAACAAATTTTGAGTTTTACAATTTTGCTCTTTACACTTTTTTTTATCGAACAAAGAGAAGAAAACTATTTAGTTCTATAGTTTTTCAAGACATCGGCAAAATTTGGTGTTTTGATCTCATGGAATAAAGGTCCCTGAAGATGTCTTGTGCAATCTCAAGCGAAACATCGGGAAGTATTTGGTATAGTCTGAACCCAAGAACTATAATTTTTTAGTTGTCTTAAACCCTGAAAACATTCGTACTTTTTCAATTCTTGGCGAAAGGGGAGACATTATATTAATTATATTATAAATATAACCACATTTTTTTAAATTACTTTTTGAAGAAATGTAATTATATATTTTTTTAATAAATGCTGCTCAACTTTTCTAACGATCTGATGATTAAACTTTAAAATGCTCCATCCATAATTTGCTAAAATAACCACTCAAAACGCACCACTCGGATCCGGCTATTACACTGAAATAAAAAGTGCATAAAAAAGTTCAATAAATATTTGCTTGTTTGATTTCCATTTAGATGAAATAATTTTTGTTTGGCTTATACAAATATTTGATTTAAATAAACTTGATTATTTGATCTTTTTAATATATTTTTGGTTTATTGAGGCGTTAGTTCAAACAAAAAATATTAATCTTAAATAATTTTTTGTTATACTATAATAAATATATTTGCAAAACAAATATTTATTAAAAGAAACCAATTTTTCATTTAAATAACGGTTATGGACCCCCACTTCTATTCTGCGGCACTCCAAGTTTTCATGTTTAAGCTCCCAGTTTCTTTTTGATTGTCGTACTGTGGAAAGTGTTGCTCATCTAGTTTTCAAAAGTGGGTTATGAACGTTCAAACAAAAGTTACCGGATAACTAAAATATCGGTTTTATGGCATTCATTTGAACTTAAGAACTTTCTTATCGACATAACTGATAATAGATTACGGTAAATAACGGTTATACCTAAAAAAGCACCTGATTCATTTTCGATTTTATGGTGAAAATCACAGCAAAACCAAATCAATGTCAACTGAGAAACAGAATAAATGAGCCGTAAATAACTATGATAACCTGTAGGGTGTAAGAAACTATATTTAAATGTTTCTAGAATTTATTTCACATTATCTAAAACATGCATGTAAAAACGGGGCCAAATTGGCTTTCACAAACGACACAAAGAAGCAATATATAATTGTTTGTCTTAAAAAAAAAACCGTGATTTAGAAAATGTTAGTGTTTATTTGATAAACATATGTTGTGGTTTAGGTAAAAAAGATATTTACTGCTATTTATTATATATTAATGTCGATAAAAATTTGTCTTGTTCTGTAAATTTGTCTTGTACTGTAATTGTTTTAAATTTCATAACTACCATTGGGCAGGGCATTTTTACATTTTTGAAATAAACAAACATTTATTTAATTTAAAATTATACATATTTGAAGCAAACAATTGTTTCGTTTTACGAAACAAAACTTTACTTGGGTCAAATAACGTGTTTATTTGATAAACAATACATTAAGTTAAATGAACGAAATCAAATAAATGTGTCATTTTTTAAACAAATATTTGTTTGACTTATAGGAAACAGTAAAATCCATTTTTGTTTAAATCAAACGTTTTTTTTCTGTGTAGCTGTAGGTCCCATATACTTATGTAAAACAACTTGTATGTCTACACAGGAGTGTAAACATACGAGTATTATCCATATATATTTACATTTCATTTAGATATAATATACAGGATGGGTCAATATAAATAATATGATAATCTCGCATGTTCGAAATGTTTTAATTATTTTACTCGACGCGTTTCAGGAGAAAACTCGTTTTTAATTTCCGCTTTATTAGTAGATACATACATACATGTATACACACAGTATATCAATAATCAGTGGCCAAAAAAATGTGTCTTAAATAATCACTGTGTACGACGTCATTTTGGAAATCATTTCTTAGTTGGAAATTACAGTTTTTATGAACTGCTAACGGCAGTAATACCGGGAAATATGAGGCATTATAACTGTTTTTCAAAATCATATAATGCCTTATTTGTTATAACAAATACGGTTGATTTTTGAATTTGACTACATGACTACATTGTTCACCTAGTAATATATTCGACTTCTGATTAATTTAAATAGTAGGTTATACAAAAAAATTTTTCTAATTTTGACGTCTACCCTTGTTGACATTTCTCAGTACGAGTTGGCAGCAAGTTTTAAAACACGTAATTATTGTTCTGTTTGAAAATGATTAACTGTTACTTATGTGATAGTGAAAGTGCCATTAATGTTATATATGCAAATATGGAATACCGACATAATCTTGCTGCTCTCCATAGGAGTAGGTTTAGACGTGCTGAAGAAGCAATAAATGAGAATGCACGGTTATGTTTGTATTGCAATAACCGTCCTCGAAAAATAAGGCCAATATTTATGCAATTCCAATGGAAGTAACAGTTAGCGAAAAACAAAATGTTTTTATGTGGCTCAAATTGCGGTAAGAGACTATCTTTAGGTGCTCGAGTTGACTTTCTCATTAAATCCAATATATTCCTTCCCTCTTGAATTAGATGTTGAAGACCATTTGACTAGTTCGGCTTTTATTCGACTGAGATTTATGGAGAATCACATTTCAATTTCAATTAATACTGTGCTAAATGGTAGTTAATTATCACTTTGGCTCAAGATACTCAGAGAAAATTCACTAGGCACTAGCTTCAATAACGAAACAACAGTTTAATAATTTATTCGAGTATTGTGACGCTGTAAAAATTAATGGCATCAAAAGAAATGTAACAAAAAACATTACTACTTTCCTTTTTAAATTCCGCTAGGGTCTTTCCAATAACTTTTTACAAGCCATTTTAAATCAGTCTTCGAGATCTCTTGTATCAAATTTTCCAAAAGTCATATGCAAAGGTTTACATCCAGCCACTTGGGGTTTCGCAGATATGTCACGGAGTTTTTAAATAGACTGGATAACACGGCCCCAGAAACTCCTAAAATAATACTTTATTCTGACTGTACGTATTTAAAAGTACCATTTTCGAATACAGGGGCAATCCTATTGAAGTCATAAAAATATAACCTATTGAAGGTTGGCTCGTTAGTGGCGCCTAATGGATATATAGTGGATATCCACGGGCCTTATTTCTCAGATGTGCAAAATACCGACGCAAAAAAGACACGATCAATAACAAAAACTAGGTGGGTTGCAGAATCCAGAAACGAGCTTTCGAAAAATATTTTACAAAATCGTGTCGAGAGAGAACTGAATTTGCGATGAGGACAGAGCCCCTGGCAAAATATAGAAGATGATATTGACTGGTTTCCGCAATTGACTTTGGACTATCTCAGAACTAAAACATTTTGTATTTATCAAATGAATTTAAGTCCAACCTACATCTATGACACAATGAATCTCGAACTTAATGACTTTATATTACAAACACAACTATTTGAGGAAAATCTTGTTCGTGCAAGGGTTGTATCTAGGTTCAATCAAGCTGTAAAACATACTGTATATATACATGTTGACAATGCAGAAGAAGATCCAATAGCTGGTACCTACTGTACTTGCAAGGCAGTAGCTAGAACATTAGGGACTTGTGCTCATGTGGCTAGTATCTTATGGCACCTAGGATATGCATGAAGATTGAGTGCGATATCCATCAAATATTCTTCTAAGAACAGTTATAGATCCTACACAAAGAACTGTATTGTGGACCAGTGCTTTATAGTATTTTCTAAGTTTTTAATTCGACATTTCTAATTGTTTTACGATCAAAAAAATATTTCCAAACAATCTTTCAATTATAATATATTGATCTGCAATGGACTAAGGGACTTAACTTTGCCCATAAATAATTTCAAGAATAAATAAAAACGAAGCTTGTTGTGCCAATAATTTTTATAATTTCTTATTAATTATTTACCTAGGTTTATTACATTATACGCCACTCCAAGATGTTTTTTGTTATTTAGAAAATGTTTCTAATGAGTTAAGCCAGTGGACGCCAACCCGTCGATCGCGAGCTTGGTAGCTCGCGAAGACATTTCTGGTAGCTCACAACATATGTTGTAAAAATCATAGAAGTTGAAAAAAAAATCACTTTAAGAAAACAAGCAGCGTCAACACTGCATTGAGTGCTCTGGACAGCTGCTAATATTGACCAGAGCGCCAGCATCGCGTGAATATTTGAGAACACAAGAACGATCTAGATTGCTTTAAACGAGATAAATGCGCATGTCGGGCATACAACGCGTTCAGTTTAAAACTAACAGGCATTAGATGTGTTAGTACACAGAGCGAGCAATAAAAAAGATAATGGAAAGCAGTAGTAAGAAAGTAAAGACATACAATATTCATTCGGAATGGGAAGAACAGTATTTTTTTTACAGAAGTAAAAGGTAAAAATGTAAGTTTATTATGTTATGCCTGTATTTCGGTTGCTAAAAAAGAAAATATTGAGAGGCATAAAAGTGTACATCCGAATTTTGAAAAATATCTATTATAAAAAAATATCATCAGAAAAGAAAAATTGAAACAATTAATGAATCAGTTAATTGGACAACAGTCAATTGATAAAACAGACGTTTTTAGAAGCTGCAGATTCCTTATTTTCCAACTTTAAAAATAAAGACGAGATATTTTCAGCAATAAAATACCGCTAATACAGTGCAGAGACGAGTGGAAGTAATGAGCTAGGATATTTTTTCACAGTTAAAAACTGACTTAGATAACTGTGTTTATTTCTCTCTTCAACTGTATAAATCAACAGATGTGGTTGACACCTCCCAGATGGCCGTGTTCGTCAGAATGGTATTTACTGATTTTATGATTAAAGAAGATCTTTTGAAGTTTATTCCACTAAAAGGATACACCACCGGACAGGAATTATTTGCTCATTTAAACAATTTTACATCTTTTGAGAAAATTCCAATTACAAAATTGGTAGGCTTGACAATTGACAGGGCTCCAGCTGTGGTGGGTTGTGATAAGTGTCTGGTAGCATTCTGTCGTAAAGATGAATGCTTTCCACACTTTATGTGTTACCATTGTATTATTCATCCGCAAGCATTATGTGGAAATGTTTTAAAACTAAACAACGTCATGAAATTGGTACTAAAAATTGTAAACAAGATTAGAGTTCTCGAATTTCAAAGAAGACTATTCAAAATCTTAGCCGATGAAATTGATTGTCAGTACGGGTATCTATTTCTTCACCCTGCAGTACGAAAGTCAAGTAGAGGACAAGTGATAACACGTTTTAATGAAGCCATAGTTCATCTGTCATAGTTGAATATTTCAAACAACGCGGCGAACCGATTCAGGAACTGGAAAATTCAATTAGGCTTAAAAATTTTGGGTTTCTTGTGGACAGACAAGATTAATGAACTTAATTTGCAACTTCAGGGAAGAGATAAAGAACTAGCAGAAATGATTTCCGATATAAATGCATTCATAAAAAAACTTGAATTTTGGGAACAAACCTTAGTCAACCGTGACGTCAAGCATTTTTCTGTTGTTCAGAGAAGATATCTCAAAATCCAGAAGAATCCTATGACACTAAATCTCATGTAGAAATAGTTTCTAACTTGAAGGATAACTTCAAAAATCGGTTTAAGAATTTCAACAAAATAACATTGGTGGCTCAATTTGTTGTTTCACACTTCATGAAAAGTGATATACAACAGTTGTGTTATACAGACCTTTGGCGAAGACATCTCTGCAACTGAAATGGAAGTGGTTGCATTTCAAAGTGATTTAGTATTGAAATCGTTAGTTTCAAGTACAAAATGTATCTGGCATTTAGTAAATAAAGACAAATATTCAGTTCTAAAAGTGAAAGAGTTATTTACTGCCACCTATTTGTGCAAATCTTCTTTTTCTAATATGAAGTCTATTAAAAATAAATACCGCACTCGACTTACAAATAAACATTTAGATAATTGTGTTCGAATGGATGTATCAAATTACACTGCAAATATCAAAAAAAATTATCGATTAGTCCAAGTGTTAACCTTCTCATTGACTGCACGCATTTTTTTATCACATGTTCTTATTTAAAATTTTAATTATAATGTTTTGTTTACTTTTATTAAGTCGTATGAGACATGCCGTTATGGCTATATGAAAATTTTGTTTATTTTTTAGGTATATATATTAGTATTAGTTAAGTACTTATTAATTACATAAAAAACGTGTACTTGTGTCAAATACAACTGTGCATTATTTCGTTTAGGTTGGCTTAAACGCTGGTTACAAGTAGGTAGCTCACGGTTTATTTCTAAATTATCAAAGTAACCCAACACCTTGAAAAGGTCGGTGACCACTGAGTTAGGCAGTTAGCTTTGTAGTTTATAACTTATTATGTCTATATGAGTTTAGGAATACTAAAAGAATTGTTACGTGTCACCTAGTATCCACTTATTTACCCGTTTAGCTTCGGCCTATAGTAGTAAACGCCGAATCTATATAGTAATAATAATAATAATATTAATGATGTTACATTACTCGAAAACCCTCTTAAAATGTTTACATATTACTTATTACAAACCCTACCATAGAATTTAACAGAGATATAGTAATTAAACATGGAGTTGGGGCATTATATTGTTGAGGATAATAGTCAAAGTTTATTATATCGAATAGAATCATTATAACAATAATGTACAAGGGACTTCAAAAAAGTTGTCCAGCGAAAAGAATCTTTTTTTAAAAATGGAAATCTCCGATAATAATAATCCGTAACTTAATATTTTTATTAATTTAGAATAAAAATAAGACCAACTTAACGAGAATCAAAGTTTTGTACAAAAATATTTTTTTATCTCTTATCTTTTAGGCATTATGGAAGGCCAACACCTTCTTAACCCACCCTGTATATTAAATCTAAATGACATATTAAAAGTGTTATTTTGACTAATCATTAATGTACTTAAAATTAATTTTAAAATTGTTTGTAAATATTTACGGATAATACTTATGTTAAACGAATATTTGATTTAAAAAAATGCCGCCGACAATCCTCAACAACATATTAAAAAATTACAGGAGGTGTAGCGGGAGCCAAAATACGTTTAATTTGTGCCATGTCTTTTCCTAATACATAAATTATTAATCTCGCCGTAGCAATCTCTCTCTCCCTCTCTCTTCTTTTAGCCGACCTACTAATTAATATTTAGGCTCTCAGCTTTTGTTGTCAACTATACTTAAGAAACTTAAAGAAATAAGACAAGTTCCGAATAAAGCATTTACCGATTGAACTAATATGGCCGAGGTGCTACGACTTAAAGGTCCACCACTGCTGAATAATTGAGAATTTAATTATATTAGGTATTAAGCGAACGTGACATTTTAACCTGTTAAGACAAGGCATAAGCAAAAAATAGTTGTTTCGAGCATTTTAGTGTTTTTATTTCCATTTTCTTTTAAACTAGACAATTAGGGTTAATATTTGTGTGTATCATTGCTAGAAATATCAAGTTAATAAAGCCCAAAAATGTATTATTATCCAGTAAAATATTTGTAGATATGACAGCTGGAACAAACGGTCTTCGATTTAAATTATTTATAAAAGCTCTACTTCTGGGCCAATTTACCTGAGAAAAACACAGGTTAATTATTTGTTAATACAATATTTTCTTTAGCTCACAGTAATTTTGCAGATATCATGACAGAAGAGGTAAGAAGTATTAACGTATTTACAGTTCATTAATTTAAACTAAAAATGGAATGGTTGAATCTTTGGGTTAAGGACGTTTTGTAATAATGAAAGTGCTTGATAACGACCATTATATTATGGACGTGCTATAGGGATCGAGCATTTTTTACTTTCCACAAAACTAAATTTCCGGGATTTAGCTAAGCCAAAATTAAAAAAGGAATTTTCATTGGTCCGCAAATAAGGTATGGGAGCCCAAGAGGACGCGTCCCCTAAGAGTACGCAGCCCTTAAATCGGGGATATGGCAACACTGCGGAATGAAACAAACAGGCGTTTTATATTGTTAAGAGTACCGGTGTTGTGCAGAGAATTTGAGTTTATATCGGATTGGTAATAAAAAAAAGTAGCCGTAAGTAATGTTAAATATGCTATTTTATTATAATATTTAAGCATGGGTATATAAGGTCTCATATCGCACGAGAACTTTTTTTGGAAAGCATTTATTGGCAGTTAAATAAATTTAGCTACAGGTACACACTAAAACATTCCGGTTTTGTTGGTTGCCCAACTTTTTATTACAAAGTTTTCGAAACTTGGAATAGGGAGATAAGAGAACGCACCCAAAGAGGACGAAACATTTAAATGCGAACTCTTAGCTGCATAAAATGTCTACTCTTAGCTGCATAGATTATTAAATTATAATTATTGGTAGAGAAAGATACTTTTTATTAATTTATGAATGTTATTTTTAGGAAAATGGGAAAATATAACAGAGAAACAAACAGAACTTTCAAGTTTACACAGAAATTACTAGACGGAGCAAGATGTAGAATTGGCGAGGGGGGAAGCAAGCGTTCAGAAAGAAAAAGACTAAAACTGGGAAATGTCCCAATATTTTTGGGGCGTTTCAAATCTATTTTTACCTCTGGCTAAGAGAAAGAATTAGCAAATCATATAAGAGATTTTGATAACCGATTTTATGGTTTGCATATGAAAGATGTGAAGGTGCTTGCATATCAGTACGCTAAATTAAATCAAATAAGCCACAGGTTTAATCAAGAGGAAAAAATGGCGGGTACACATTGGGTTAGAGATTTTGCGAGACCAAATGTATTGTATCTAAGAGCACCCGAGAAAGCAAGTTTAGCTCGAGCAACTGGATTTAATAAAGTCCAGTGCAATAGATTTTTTGATAATTTGAGAGAACGTTATGAAAAAAACCAAAGCATCAGTTCGCCGCATTTTTAATATGGTAAAACTAGAATGTCGACGGTACCTAATAAAATGCTAAAAATGTTTGCATCTAAAGGTAAAAAAACCGTTTTAAAAGTAGTTGAAGTAGAAAGAGGGCAGTTGGTTACAGCTGTGTGTTGTATAGGTGCTTCAGAAGTTTGGATACCCCCAGCTCTTATTTTCCCACGAAAACGGATGAAAGAAGATCTGTTTTATGAATATCCTCCTGGAACTTTAAAACTAGTAACTGAATCTGGTCTTATAAATTCGGAGCTCTGTTTAAAGTGGCTTAGCCACTTCCAAGAATATTTAAAATCATCACGAAATGATCCTACTGTTTTGATTCTTTATAATCATTCCTCACTTTGCACCCTCGATGCAATACATTTTTGTAGAAATAAGTTTATTGTTCTTCTATCGTTGCCGCCTCACGAGAGCCACAAATTGCAGCGCCTTAATAAGTGTTTTTTTTGGTCCTTTGAAATCTGCTTTTTCAAGTGAATGTGACAAATGGTTGGTTCAAAATCAACGTAGTATAAATCTCAGACAAATGCCTAGCCTATTTTATACAGCTTATACGTTGCCACGATCCAAATTTGTGAGAAGGCATTTAGTACCACAGGATTGTATCCTTATGACCCTGACGAGTTTACAGAAGAGGATTTTATATCTTCAGAGGTAACTAATCGAACCTTACAAATTGAACCAGCAAATGACGACGACTTGCCGCTTTCGATTTTAAAAAGTAGGCTGCGTAAAGATCCTGCTACTCCGACAAAAATACCCGATGCTAGTCCCAGCACACCAATAATATGAATAAAGTATATATTTCATTTTTATTGGTAGTTTTTATCTTGCGTAATCTTAGTCTACCCTTTGCGTACTCTCGGGTAGGTGGGAAGCTAAGAGTACGTATTTATTTTTATTGTTTTTAAAAAAAAGCTGTTGTTTAATGCAAAGTTAAAGTAATTTCAATTGGCTTCTCTGTTTTGAGTTTTTAATGATCTTCGCTGTCTCATATCTGACTTCATCGTCTTGTTCCACTGGTAATCTCCTGATTGCTGCTTCAACAGAAGATACTATGTCTTCTACGGGAATGATGCTCGGTGCTATTGCGAAGCTTTGGCCCTTGGAAAGGACGGAAAGTTCTGCTTCGGTTAACGGCTTCGATGACAGGTTGATAACTGTGTTCTGCGGAAGTTTCACTGGATTTTTTCTGTTCTGAAAGGCTTCAAACTTCTTTTGTTGCTTAAGTGTAACTTCTTGATGGATTTTTTCTGCCTGTGCGTTGGTAATGTTGTCCAAAGTTGTAAATGTAGTTCTTTTTAGTCTAGAAGACGTGATGCCTTAATCCTTTCTCTAACTAATGCATTGCTAGCAAGCTTATAAATATTCTTAGCAGTTCTAGAAGTAATGTGATGTCGACCTGTAGCGATTTCGGTACTACATCTTCATCTCGTCATCTAAGGAGAAAGGCCAACTGGCAGAGTAACTTCTTCTTGCTGTTCAGGAGATCGCCAAAAGTTTTGGTATTCTTCTTGGTTTCCTCCCCATAGAGGTTAGCTAACATAGAACGGAAGCTTTCACGGCTTTGGTCAATTGTCATATTGTTCGTTAAAAATGTATATATTTGTTTGCCACCTAAATATAAAAAAAAAGTTTTTATTACAGTAAGAAAAAAAACAAAATTAAGTGAGTACTCTTGGGTACTCCTCCCCTACTAGTGTTTCTCGAGGATAAATATGTTGTCAAGGTCTTACCATCTCATGGTAAAAAGGCTGATATGGTTATAAAATTGTAGTTTAAAGAACCTACTGCTTTCTAATCAGAAGCGAGGCAGCAGAGTGTCAATTAAAATACATTTTAATTGTGATGCATTTAATGATGCGCACTAGGAAAGATAAAATTCACAATTTTTTTTAAATCTATTCTCATGGGTATTTATAATATACAACCTGTCAATTAATATAATTATGTGTAAAAAACAAATTTATCTCTAACACAAAAAGTTTTTTTTTGGTGACCAATAAGTTTTCAGTTTAAAGAACGTTATATTGCAACAGAAAATAAAGTATTTGCAATAACATATACATTTTTGTACTTACCCCCAATTTAGGATGTAGAAACTTACCTGAAACAAAAGCGATTTATATTTATTAAAACGTATTTATAAATTATAGCTCTAATGTATAAACACACTACAATATTATTCCAAGGTAGAAATAAAGAGACTTTTTGCATCATGAATTTTTATTATATGTCTGATTGATCATGGTTCCTCTCAAACGATTAAAGATAAAACGTTTAAATTTGGCATGGACCTTTTTTGAATTGTAGGTGTGAGACAAGCAAGGGCCTTTGAAACTCGCCCCTAGGTGGGTGAAGGTGGATGGAATGAGTTTTTGAAACAATTCTTTCGTCAAGGGCTTTCAAAAATATATTTCTGAAATGCATTCTCTAATCTCTTTATCTAAAGCAGCTCATAAGGCGATTCTTCCATCAGCGGCTTTCAAAAAAAAAATCAAAGAAAAACGATTGTACTATGTAAAATATAGGATCATTATGCTGTATAGATAATGTTATTTTAAATTTGAACTTAAATAAAATATATTGTATAACTACAGATATTAGTTTTCACATTAAAATGGGTACTGGTAATTAAAATAAAAAAAGTAAATCTTAAAACTCTAATATTATCGAAAAATATTAAATGAGGAACTAGCTTTAAAAGTTGAGCACAGGCATAGTAACAAAAGTTACTTAATAAATGGAGAGCGACGTAAGTCGTGATTAAGATATGTAGCGATACAGGAAAATAGAGGTAGATAATAATATATTACTTTTAAATGCAAATAACGTTCTTTTTTGGGACTACGTGAGAAATAAATCCCATTACAATCATAAGTTTCGTTACCATCCACAAATAAAAATACGTCCAAATCAAGTTTGACAATCAACATTTTGACAAGCATACCAACTTATACAAGCTACAAGAATGTATTTTTCCACGAAATACGTCAATAAAAGTTAGATGGAAGTGTGAAAATCGTCTTTAAATATTTTAAGCAGTTCAGAAGGGAAAAACAATTTTTGTTTGACAAACGCAAGATTTTTAAAATTAAATTACCTCAATAAAACTTACCTTGAACAGAAATACCCCTATTTAAAAATTTAAGTCAGAAATTTTGGGAAATACATTTTTTAACACATATCAATTTTATTTTAATAAATTATAGCAATAAAAGTTACATGGAATCGTAAGCCGTTCAGAAGTTATTCAAACTAAAATTTTACTTAAATTTATAATGTACGTATTTTTTTAAGTTATATTTTCTGGTATTTCGGTACATTTAGAATCATAAAGGAAATCGGAAAGTTCTAAAAAACAAATTAAGGTTTTTAAATCAGTTTGGCTTTTGTGAAAAAAGTAAATATCTTCAGTTATTGTAACTTTTTTACTTTTTACGCCCTGAATCGCTTTTTTTGGCATGACTTTTTTTTTGATAAGTTACTATAGTAAGAATTCATAGAAGAATGAAAATCAACATATCAAAAGCGACACTGCATAAGAATCTTTTTTGTTTTATTTGTACTAGGTGTGGTTCTGGCAACGTAAAAATAATAAAAATATACAACTAATGATGTTTTTGTTAGAAATACGTCGATCCGCTGATTACAGACACAAAATAGATTTATGTGACTATTTAACTAGAGTACTTTATATCAAAATTCTTTTCCGATCAGCTGTTCTTCTACTGGCATAACGACTCACCTTTACAAAATCAACATGCTATGTTCACAGCGCCAAAATTTTGTTGGACTAGGTGTTTTTTATTTATTTCGATAGCAATTTAAAAATTGGTGAATACATAATTTAGTGGTTATTGTTTATTTTTCTCATGAAATAGTCATGTCGAATACCACTCAGAAAAAAATTGCAGGGAAAATTTTTCTCTTCTAATATTCAAGGTTGCTACTTTTTCACAGTTTCACTCATGATATAATTTTTACCAAAACCGATTTTGTTAAAAATGTCATTCGCGAAATCGCCTTGAAACACATTTTTATAACAAATGAAAAAAATACCAGTTTTATTTTTAATATGCGTGGATTCCCTGTAGCAACGGCAAAGTTCTTGTAATAGTGGTTAGTTGGGTAGGTTTTTCATAAGAGATAGTAAAGTTCATTCTGAAACGCAGTCAGTGCAAGGGGCTAACAAAACTGATAAAAACTGAGGAATACTTCAAATTTAAATCTGAATGAAAATTCTTTAAAAAAAAATTTAAATTTTTTAGAATTGACAATTATTTTTCATAAATAGCTTTTTCTTCTAGTTTTTAGATTTTAGATAATTAAATTTTACCCTCCAATTACAAAATTTAACATCAAGCTTATAATGTTAATATTATATAGTCTGTTAAAAAATAAAAAATAGTTTTTCTAATTTGCATATCCCGAGAAAAACGAGAGGAACCGAGACGAGACGGGAGAGGTTCCCTCTCGTCTCATATCGGAGCATTCTTGGCAAGAAGAGAGGGATCTATTCCCTTGTGTCGTCTCGTCTCTTCTCGCAGTATCACTATGCCATTTAGATATATATATATATATATATATATATATATATATATATATATATATATATATATATATATATATATATATATATTATAATTATAAATATATATATATATATATAAATATATATATATATATATATATATATATATATATATATATATATATATATAATATATATAGATATTATATTATATATATATATTATATATATATATATATATATATATATATATATATATATATATAATATATATAGATATATATATATATATATATATATATATATATATATATATATATATATATATATATATATATATATATATATATATATATATAGTATATATTTTAGTAGATTATATATTTTAATAGGACTTTGAAAAAGTTACTGAGACATCTCAAAGAAACAACAGACTGTTAGACAGCTCTATGCAATCATTTCAACAAAATCTATTTCGTTCTGCCGCTAAGCATGCATTGCTTGGTCCTTTCAATAATTTTAGGACTATAATTCTTTTTTTATGTTACACCTAGGAATTTTCATGCCTGGTTTAAAAGTTGGTATTATAGTTAAATATCTGACAAACTGGCAACACTAGGAAATATACTTTGACACAATACATTTCCTTCCTTGGCAGTGGAAAGCAAACTCATGTTGTGTACATATGGTAATTATTGTCAGTATGTTGGTAAATAACGGACTGGACTACAATTTTGATAAAATAAAATACAGTTATGTACTACTGGGCCACAAAATATAATAAAGCACTGTTTTAAATAACTAACGCAATATGTTTTACCGGAAGTATTTATTCGAAAGTATTTTAATATTTCCAGTCCCGTTTATTATAATAATTCTTTAACATCTCTTAAGGGGTATAAAAGTTGAAAATAAAAACAATTCATGTAAATATCTTGAAATAAAACGGTTGTGGAAGTTATTAACTTTAAACAAAAAAAACTAGAAAACCGGCTTTTTTTCTGTAACGCACTAAATGTCCAATTACTATGCCGAAAAGCGTGGGGCCAATTAAAAGGACATAATTCTCAAAGAAACGTAACCAAAAAGCGCACCACGCTATTTGGCATAGTCATTGAATATTAAGAAGTGACAAGTTTATTAAAAGCACTAAAAATACCTTTATTACTGGTAGTATACTGGACTCGTCAAAACAAAATAAATGAGCCCAAACTTGAGAGGTATACTATCTAGTCCCATCGGCACTATTTAGAACCACGCAGTTAATTAGATCAGCTCGATGGTACCAAATTATGTACTGGACTCGTCAAAACCAACTTTACTAGTTGGTACCAGCGGTATCATTTGGTTCCATCAGGCTGATCAGCTGAACTCGATGGTACCAAATTGTTGTATTTTCATCCTAATTACATACATTTGCAAAATTTCAAATTGATACGACAATTGGAACTGTCTTAATATTAACCGGAACTATTTGGTACCATCGAGTACCAAATTATGTATTATCAGCCCAATTGCACACTAGCAAAATTTTAAATAGATAATAAAAAATGGTACCACATTATTTTATTGTCATCCGAATTATATACACCTATACAATTTCAAATCGATGGACAATTTTAGAAGTACCTGAAAATCGACTTCCTAGGTTTTTTAACATACATATTTAGTTAGTTAGTAGGACAGTTACATACAAGTAATACTAATAAATAAAATAATATGTTCCAAAAAATTATGAAAACTTCTTTAAGAAGATATTGAAGTAAATTTAACTTTTTGAATAGGCTGCAGCAAATAAGCAAATGATATTTGCAGTAGAATACCAATCTAAACCTCATCAGTCCATTGAAAAACGCATAGTCAAAAAACTATACAAAATAACATATTGTGTCTGATTTCTTGGCGTTTCCCCAGTTTAGTTCCACTCAATGCAGTTCCTTTTACAGGAAAACCGACTTTAAAATTACGGAGATATTTCAAAAAAACAATAATTATCAGCTCTAAGCAATCATTTCAATAAAATAGAATTCATTCTGCCGCCAAGCATGCATTGCTTGGTCCTTTCATGGTCCTTTCAATAATTTCAGGACTATGATTCTTTTCTTTGTGTCACTCGTAGGAATTTTAATACCTGGCTGCCAGTTTTTTAAAACATCTCACCGATATTCTGTAAATATGGTAATTATTGTCAGTATGTTGGTAATAATGGCCTGACCTATAATTTTGATAAAATAAAATATATTTATGTACTACCGGGCCACAAAATATAATAAAGCAATGTTTTAAATAACCAATGAAATATATTTTACCGAAAGTATTTATTTGGACGCATTTTAATATTTCCGCTTCCGTTTATTATAATAATTAAATATTTAAATTATTGCCGTTTATTTGGTTTCATAAAATAGTTATTTTTATAATATAACAAGAGAGTAAAGTGACATGGATCAAAAATAAAAATAATTCATGTAATTATCTTGACATAAAACGGTTGTGGAAGTTATTGATGCAAATACATGTGTTTTTTTTTCTATATATATTTTTAAAAAAAATCACACCTGAACAACATGCAACACAATGTTAACCAAATCCCTTTAAATAAAAAAAAAACTAGAAAATACGCTTTTGTAACAAACGCACTAAAAAGTACAAAATAATGTAATTTAATGCATATAGTAAATTTGTCAATTCTTCATGTTCATTTACTATGCCAAAAAGCGTGGGGCGAATTAAAAGGACATAATTCTCAAAGAAAGATTTCACGCATTTTGGCATAGTCATTAAGTATTAAGAGGTGACAAGTTTATTAAAAGCAGTAAAAATACTTTTAACATATTACTGGTAATGTACTGGACTCGTCAAAACAAAATAAATGAGCCCAAACTTGAGAGGTATATTAGCGTGTCCTATCGGCACCATTTGGAAACATGCAGTTAATTAGATCAGCTCGATGATACTAAATTATGTACTGAACTCGTCAAATCAAACTTTACTACCTAGTACTAGCGGTATTATTTGGTACATCGGGCTGATCAGGTGAACTCGATGGCCCCAAATTGTTTTATTTTCATCCGAATTATATACATTTGCAAAATTTCAAATCGATACGACAATAAGTAGACCAAATTATTGTATTAACAACACAATTAAACACTATCAAAATTTGAATAGATAACTATAAATAGGTAAATTCGACCGGTACCATTTGGTACAGATCTAATCAGCTCGATGGTACCGCATTATTTTATTGTCATCCCAATTACATACACCTGCACAATTTCAAATCGATGGAAAATTTTAGAAGTAGGTTGGAATCGACTTCCTTGGTTAGTTTACCTACCTATTTAGTTAGTTAGTTGGATACTAACATACAAGTAATGCTAATAAATATAATAATATTTTATAAAAAATTATGAAAACCTCTTTAAGAAGCTGTTGGAATAGATTTAACTTTTTGAATAGGCTGCCACCAAATAAGCACAAAGGTATTTGTAGTATGATACCAACTGAAACCTCATTCGCATATGGAAGCTGCTGGTTACTCAGACAAATACATGGCGGTTGACCTTGAAAAACGCGTAGTTAAAAACTATACAAAATAACATATTATGTTATATGTCAATGTCTGATTTCTTCGCGTTTCTGCAGTCAGTTTAATTCACTCAACGCAGTTCCGTCAACAGGGAAACCGACTTTAGAAATACCGAGATATTTCAAAGAAACAACAGATCTTGCATCAACTCTAAGCAATAATTTCAATAAAATCGATTTCGTTCTGCCTCCAAGCATGCATCGCTTGGTCCTTTCATGGTGCTTTCAATAATTTTAGGACTATAGTTCTTTTTTGTGTCACTCCTAGAAGTTTTAATACATGGCTGCCTGTTACTTTAAAACACCGATCTTAAAATTGCTTTTCCAGTCAAATATCTGACAAACTGGCTACACTAAGAAATACACTTGACACAATACATTTTTTTCCTTGGCAGTGGAAAGCAAACTTATATTTTCTAAATATGGTAATTATTTTCAATATGTCGCTAAATAACGGCCTGGCCTATAATTTTGATAAAATATAATACATTTATGTACTAACAGGCCACAAAATGTAATAAAGCAATGTTTAAAATAACCAATAAAATATATTTTACCGGAAGTATTTATTTGGACGCATTTTAATATGTCCATTCTCGTTTATTTGGTTTCATAAAATAGTTATTTATATAATATAACAAGAGAGTAAAGAGACACATTCTTTTTTCCTAACGTCTCTTAAGGAGTATAAAAACACAATTTTAAACAAATATTTTTAGACAAAAAAAAACTAGAAAACACGCTTTTGTCACTAACGCACTAAAAGTACAAACTAATTTAATGCTTCTAATAAACTTAATAACGAATAGCGTAAGCGAATTAAAAGTAGATAATCCAAGAAGTATAAGCAAAACACGATTGATCGAAATTTTGATAAAATATGAAACGTAACCAAAAAAGCGCCTCACGTTATTTTACATATTCATTGAATATTAAGGGGTCACAAGGTTATTAGAAGCACTAAAATACCTTTCACATATTACTGGTCATGTACTGATTCGTCAAAACATAATAAATAGGCCCAAAATCGAGGGATATACTAGTTGGTCCCATCGGCACCATTTGGAACCACGCAATTACTTAGATCAGCTCTCGCTGACGATACCAAATTATGTACTGAACTCGTCAAAACAAATTTTACTAGCTGGTACCAGCGGTATTTTTGGTACCATCGAGCTGATCAGCTGAACCTCGACGGTACTAAGTTACTGTATTTTCATCCGAATCACATACATTTGCAAAATTTAAAATCGGTACGATAATTAGAAGGGTATTAAATCGACTGGTACTATTTGGTACCATCGAGTACCAAATAATTTTTTTGTCAATTCAATTGCATTCATTACCACAATTTCAAATAGATAGTTAAAAGCAGGTTAAAATTGATCGGTACCTTTAGTACTGATCTGATCATAGCTCGGTAATATTATTTTGTTGTTAAACACTTGCACAATTTCAAATCACTTGACTATTACAAGTAGGTTTAAATAGATTTCCTAGGTTTGTTTACATCCAGATTTAGTTAGCTAGTTGAATAGGTACGTACATATAAGTAAAGCTAATAAAAGCGTGTTAAAAACATTGTGAAAGTACAGATTTTC